>VYZW01032029.1:143358-201396 GCA_013401315.1 Balaeniceps rex
ATATTTACTTCTGGTTTCAGCTAGCACTCTAAAAATAGGTGTCCAAGATTTAAACAGAAGAGTCAAAACCCTGAGTCGCACCATGTCCTGCCATGCAAGCCACCATTATTGTCCCAGCACCTGAGCTATCAGGTAGCGATACCTTGGCATTCATCTTGTGAAAGTGGATCCTTGGATGCCCTAACAGCAGCAACCAGACCTACCTGCAACAGGAAAAGTGGTTTGACACAATTTAATATGATGCTATCTCTACGCCATGCTTTCTGAACTTACCTCCCCATGTGAGAAAGCTGTGCTCTGATGATCACTTGCTGATATAATGGCTCTAAGGGAACAAAATTCAGCAGGTGTGATCTGCTGGGGTATTGTCCCCTTGCAGGAGAGGTATAAAGGGGGTAGGAAGCCCTCCGATGCCACCCGCACATGTACTAGAGGCTGGTCTGGAGGGGTCCAAATTAATTCCAAATAATTTTTTTTTCTTGGCAGCCAGGCTAGACAACGGCCCCTTTCAGGCCAGACTGACTAGCTAATGCTCCAAAGGTTATGTTTCAAACTAGTAACAGGGCAAAGATTTTCTGACTGCTTTTATGTGGAAAGTGGACGCTCGCTTGACTTTGGTACAGGTGGAAATCCTAGCCTATTTATCAATAGAGTATTTTTACAACAATTTTTAATCTCTTTTTTCCAATGGCACTAACACGCTCCTGGGTGTTAGCTGCATGTTGTAGATACCAACTCATCTCAGGTTGCTGAAACCACAGAGCAAGTGGCATATAGTTTTGCATCATATTTATCTGCTGTAACCTTTCTGCCTTGTCTTATCACTCTAATGAAATGACGTGTTTTGCTGGGATGGGAGCACTACACCAGCCTTCCTGTCTGAAGATTTCTACAAGATATGTAATCATTTTAAAAAGCACATTCAGTTTTGTCTTAATGTCATGATTTCTCAGTGTGGTACTTGGTTTGAGGAGTGTCAGTATAATCAAAACTTTAGAGTTAAATCAATTAAATCCCTGATTATATTAATAAGATGTTTATGCTTCCTCCAGATTTCTTCTTTCATAATCTTTAGCAGGAGATTAATATCATATTTGGGCTTGGCAGGTTTGGCTATTGAGGCAACAACTAATCAGAATGGCAAAAGCTTTGGATTTTAGTTAGTCTGAGGAAACAGTGCCAGGAGATTTACTTACCTTCCTGGCCAAGGATTCTCATTATTTTCCTCTGTAAAATATCTTACTTATTTGTTGAGGTGTGTTTTCATTGCATGATAATTATTTGAAGTGATCATATATTCCTTCATTTTTTACTAGTTTTCCCATTTCTTTGCATGCTCAACATTGAGTCTAGGCTTTTATTTGAAATACTGTGTTGATAACCTTCAAAATGTTAATGCATGTAGTGCTATCTATCCCAGTGTGAGGACAGTCTGAAATCATCTTTCTTTGACAGATGAATTACCCCTCCTCGTCTCAGCATGAGTTATATATCACAGCCATATAGATGATGTTAATATCAGTGTTTGCGAACTCATTCAAAGGCTGTGGAAGCAAAAATATCATCAAACATTGTTAGGTGAAATGGCAAAAAAGTCAAGGATTGCTCTGGCTAGAAATGAGAAATTCAAATGCTTTCACCCCCAAATTCCCCATGTCATGTCCTGTAGAGAGGGGCAACTTTGGACATGATACATGGCTAATGCTTCCACTGCCATTCAAAGTCCCCAAAAGCCAAAATCTGGTTGTTTGGTTTTTTTTTCCCCCCAGGAATTACAGATTCTCTGAAACTCCTACCAAGTTGTCCAAACCTCATTTCCCCTTGACTCCTACAGATGGTCATAAAGGCCAAAGTCTGTGGCATGTCAAAAGAAATGATTGGAGCCAACATGCACTTCAATTGTAGTTACTCATTTCTGCACGGGACTGTTAAAATCTCTTTCTGAAAACTACTGAATTCTTTGAATTGTGGAGCTTTCTGGACATCCAATGGAATTTAACTCTGCTTTGCCACAAAACACATAGATCTTGGAAATTATAGCCAGCACCAAATCTGGCTGCCCAGAAAGGTTATTACAGTAGAGCAGCTTTAGGTTCTCTTTAGGAAGGTTTTTTCTTATAAGAGTAGTGAATTAATATATTTGCTATGGTTCAGAAGGCAGCAAATGTATTTACCAAACTGTTGGGCTTCACTTGCAACAACTTGCTACAGTAGTTTCCAACGTGTAACAAGAGGAAGAACTTATTAAAGATCTATGCCAAATAACCAAATCCCCAAGATGTGCCCCGAGATGTTCCTTGGCAGCAAGGAAAGGACACAGCACAGGTATTAGAGGCAGAAATCTCCCAGTGCAGGACTGTTTTTTGGTTCTCTGCACATCTTATCCTGTCTAGTTCAAACGGCTTCAGAGGAATCCATTATTCCCTTTGCAAGCCATTCCCTGTGCTAATGGCGTCATGTGGCTAGTGCATCTCAATGCCGTTGAATTTAGGTGAACTAGTGTGCAATTTATCTTATCAGCTTAGTGACACTTTCTTGTAATGCATTGTCTGCTTCCCCCCTAATTGCGTTCACCTTGCATTTCCAAGAACTGGCAGAAAACACTGTTTTCAGGTGCAAAAACTGGAAAATGAGGATTGGTCATTTATGGAAGAAATGGCTAAGGGAGAAAAGCAGCAGAAGGGTTTGAGTAGGAATGGAACAACTCATTCACAATAGTTGTAATTGTCACGGGGAATAAAAATTACGCTAATTGCCAGTGAAAGTATAAGTGATGTCTATAGCTGTTCACCAACATGAGATGGTCAGCTCCCAGCTCACCATGACTTCCCAGTGCACTGACTGGGACACGGAGTTTTTACAAGCCTGAGCATCCAGAGTATGGTCCACTTTCTGCTCCACTAGGAAGCTGGTTATCAGCATTGGTACTGGCATGGCTATTGCAGCAGTTCCCACTGCTCTTTGATAGTGCAGGTCCTCAGTGCTGACCCTCTGCTTCAAGTGCTCTCCTAGTAACAACTTTGTTTTTTTAATTCCTACTTTGGAACATAAAGCATGTGAGAAAAGCATTTCAGTTTTGCATCTGAGCTTAGCAGTTGTATCAGATTGGTAGAAATTCAAAATAGCGTGAGTATTCAATCAGCTTTGCAAGATATTCACAGACAAGGAGGTCTTCATCAGGTATATGTGCCAGTTACAGAAACAAGATATTTTCAAAGTATACCCTTCATCCTTGCGTATAACGTAACTCCAATGAGACTGTACTCCACTTCGGGCTTGCAAAGCCCATTTTGGGCTTTCTCTTTGGGATATTCTGTACCATTTAACCTTTGTTCTAGGCAATGTGGAAAAGATGAAGAGGGACTCAACTGACCATGGAATTACATTAATTATAGAAGCAATTTACAGTGCTTCCACAGAAGTTTTCTGACAGGAACAGGTTTTTGATGCTCCAGAGGCTTTCAGAGCTTTGTCAGGAACAGAGTGGCATGGGTGGGTGTGGTTGAAATGGGTGCCTAGGTTGATCCGGGATGTGCTAAAAATAAATACATCATAGCAGACACTGCAGTGACCCTTTCCTGAATTATACAATTAGTCATGTCGCTGGAGATGCATTTGGATCATAAACATAGAGCAGAACTATGATTTTACTAACTGCTACAGCACGTTGCAAAGAAGAGCTACCGATTGACCTGGGCTCAGCTTCCCCTCTGGCTGTTTCATATCTGCCCTACCCAAACACACTCTTTCCTGGGAAACAAAAATAGGCTTGCAAATAGCATGGTAAGGAAAAAGCATTGTAAGCGTTACCCAGAGAAGGACATAGTTTTCTCTCCGCTTTCTGGGTGGGGGTGACTTACACCAACGCTCCTGTTCTTTCCTGTTGCAGGGGAAGGGGCTCTCCTTTCTTTCTTTTTCTTGCTCTACTCAGCAATGCACAATATGTAAAAAGCTCTTTCTATATAAAACTGCACCCATTAAAGACATTTTCAAATTGATTTAGCATGACTAACACAAGGGGGGTGGTGGTTTGTTTTTCATATGATAAAATAACCCTTAGTAACTCCTACCTTTTTTCTTACACATGGACAGACAAATATATCACCATCAAAGGGTGACAATCTGGTGGTTTAAATAGCTTTAAAGCATTTAATTAAAACCTATTAAATAGGTTTAACAGGTTTAAATAAAGAGAAGTGCAGAGCTTGGAGCCCTTGTCCAAGGCAGGCTGGAGTGCTGATGAGCATGCTGAGCACATTTATTATTTTATGGAGTGCAAACAATGTGCTCATCCCTCTGTAGTACACAGTAATAAAGATATCCACCAAGCTTCACATAGGAGCAGAAAGTGCACTGAGAAAGCTTGTGATTAAAAGCCCTTGATAGGGAGTTTGCATTTCTTCTGAGTCAATAAAAGAAACCATGAAACTGGCTGGTAAGTGCCCAGATTTCTGTGTCCACACACACAGAGGGGCAGAGCATGCTGCGCCTGTGTTGTTTCAGATACTCAATAAAACACAGGGACACTCGTCCGACCCTTCTCATTACTGTTTTCATTGAGCGGGAGCCCTCAACAACCTACAGCCATGTTAGCTGAGGCCAGTCCTTGGCAGCTGCTCTTTGAGTATTTCTCTGTGTGGTGGCTCCCTATGCAGGAGCTGTTTGCTGCGTGCTTTGAGCAGGCTTTGTGGAAACAGTGCTGTTTGCTTGGGGAATTAGTAATTGCCAACATCTCTCTGCTAGTGCTTGGTGGATGCTAGCCACACGCCTGGGCGAGCAGGAGGAGCACTGGGGCAGTGCTGGCACCAAAGCTGCGTTTCCTGCCTTCTCCCCGTTCCCTGCTGGAGAAATTGCGGCACCTCCCTCCTTTTCCTTCCTCTCAGCTCTTGCTGCCGGGTGCCTCCAGCCCACCCGGTTTGTGTTTCCTCTGCAGAGCCCACATCCCACATTGGCCCAATTGCTGCTGTCCGTTCCCAGGCCATGCAGGAGCAGCCCTGTCACTGTCTCCCCTTCCAGCTACGGGGCTTTGCATTTATGCTCTCCCTTCCCTAATGCCTTCCTCTCCCTCCTGTTTTCAGGTGCTTTTGCTTTCTGCAGGGAGGGTGCTATGCCCTTCTGGCCCAGGAGCTTCTCCTTCCTGCCTTGATGTCTTCCCCCATGCTCCTGCCCATGTTTCTTCCCATTCTTTTATAGCAGGTTGTCTCTGTCCTGTGACACCAGTCTGCAAACCAGGACCAGGTGCTACAGTGGAGAAGTAGAAAGTTGAACTTAAATGTAAGATCTCAACATGTAGGATTTGTATAGTGTGTTTTCGGCTTGCTGCTGAAGAGAGGCGTGACTGAAAGGAAGGTAACAGCTTGGCAAACAGGAGGTGACTTCCCACCTCCCTAGGCAGTGGGAGTCACAGGCTTCCAGCTGGTTGCCATCAGGCAGCAAAGAACATGGTCTCTCTCCCTGCCTTATGGTTTTTAGCATTGCCTGTAGTATCTGACTACATCTCACAGAGGTTCACCTTAAACGTGACTGGTGTAACTTTGTTCAGGGTCCACATAGTCCTTCCAGTTGCTGTTGTAAGATACTCACAAACAGAGAAAATCCTGAGGAGGAAAACGACTTATATTGCAGAAGGCTGTGTTAAAGAGTGTTTGCAGAAGTGCAAAAGCATTGTGAGACCAGGCTGGAAAAACAATTTGCAATTCTGACTCATGATGATATTGCAGTGGCCGTGATCCAGCATGGGACTGTTATAAGGGACACAGTTTTCCTTTGACCAAGTGCTATCACAGCACGAATAGTTGTGTGTAGTTACTATTACAAACACATCTGAATGTGTGTGTGAGGCACGCCATGCCCTGTGTATTGCTTTAGCATACTGAAGAAATATGAAGGCATGAAGGTTGTGTACTTTTCCTTGAGTTTGCTTCAAATTCATGAAGTTTTCAAATGTCTTTGTTTAATTCGACAACCTTTACTACACACTGTTACCCAGCCGTTTGCTGGATTACATCAGAACCATGATTCCCACTTAAAACCTAGCTGATATAACTATAGAGGAAAAATTTAAAGTTTGAGTCCTTAAGGATTAAATGTACTAGAAAATTACTTTTATCGAATTAATTCTTTTAGAACACAATATCTGCAGGCTTTTAATATTTTATTATGGGTTTTTTTTTAAATTCTTGAATGTTTAATTCATAGATTTTTGTATTTGTGATCTTAGAGGTTTTGAATAGGAAGAAAAGAATTGATGGTTTTAAACAATACTGTTAAAATTGCACTTAAGCCTCTTTTAACAGTGCATCCCAAATGGAAGTTTTTGTGATCTGGAAGCATGTATGCTTCCTCTAAGATTTTTTGCAGTTCTTGCTGGTTTTCTGAATAATTTGTATAGTATGCGTTAGTCATTTTTAGCTGACCAGTGACTAACCTATGACCACAATTCAACACTGTTGCTTGATTTTTAGGAAGTTTCATGTCACGATTTCAGTCTTAACAAAATCGAAAGTACTACAGGGACAACTGTTCTTAAGATTTATTGAAACACTGTAGATAAACCTCTCTGCTCTTAGAAACATGCCTGTCTTGGACCTGCAGATTTCCTGGCAATGTATTTCTCTTGGTATTAGGTAGCTCTTATTTGTACAGTTAGAATGTGAGGGGGAAAAAAAAGCTGTGTCTAGTGGAAATAAAATAAGCTGCAGAAATGCAGAGGGAGGACTGAAATAACAACAGTTATCTAAAATTAATCCCATTACTTGCTCTGTCCTACGTTACGGCTTTCTGCAGTATTTTCAGAGGGTTGATTCTGCACTGAACATACGCTCCAGACAAAGCAAAATATTGAGAAAGCTGAGATTGGTTGCAAATGTTGCAGCTTGTATCCATATTATTATTCTGGAAGATCCAAATGATAAAAACTGCAGATGCAGTTGAGATCTTGACCTGCAAATCTCTCTGTTCCTTGCGTAACTCCATTAATGCTAGAGTGTGGTGCTGTTGCATGCTGCAGTTTGTAGTCCTCTAGAAAATAAGAACATACTGTTATTCCTCTTTTATCAGTTGGAAAATGGGACACAGGGAGTGTGTACGTGGCAAAACTCATAGAAATACGCAAGCTGATCTGAATGAGGCAGATTAAGTTCCAGAAGCTCCATGTAAACTAATTAAATTGTATTGTTCTACATAGACATACCAGGGAGGATGGAGCAATCTCTACTCTGCAGTCATAGCCATTTATCTTATTTGTGATGATAGAGAGATAGGAGAGCTGTAAACCAGCAAGCTTACATACTATTTATGGTAGCACAATACTGCAGCATGGATGCCACAGACATGCAAGAAGTTGGGTAGATCCTTGGAGAGCTGGCCAGCACCATGTCATTACAAACCAGCCATAAGCATCGGTGGCAGCTACTTTAAAGCTACTTTCTACGTGTCTTGGCGGAATATTATCCTGAAGCTGTGCAGGAAACTGAGCCCAGGTTGCCCAAACACTGCTTACAGCACTCTGCCTTCTCCCCCTCAGCTGGAAGTGCAACCTCAGCCCCCACAAAACATTACTGAGGAGGAAAGCCCAAAAGCAGCTAAATGCTAAACGTCACCAGGTAGAAGGCCCATGTAGAAGGCCTATTTCTACATCAGGAATTAAACCTTAAGTTTGACCCCTAAATTAATGTATTCGGGTGCACTTGAGTTCTGTTTGGAGGGCTTGAGTAGGGTTTGAGCAATGTCCAAAACTTGTTTTTGCTCTCCGTACATGGGAGTGGTGTTTGTGCAATGACTGGTTGATGGGAGATGAACTACTCATCTAGGCAAACCATTTTTTTTTCCTTTGGAGGATGTGGGCCCCTTTACACAAAAATGCATTACGAAAGAAGATAGAAATTTATCTCAAGTTTTAGGGTAGAAGGTCATGAACCTGGAAAGAAAGATGGATGAGGAGTAAAAACAGAAATAAGAGAAGTGCGAGAACTACACTGGGCCTGGGGAAAGATCAGATAAGAGAATGAAGAGATGAAGCAGCAATAAATGAGAATGAAAGAGAAAACATAATAGACAACAGAGCTCCAAGGTAAGAGTAAACAAGTTGCTTATGTTGTCAGGCAGCCACTATTTATTGGGAACTCTAAGAATATCAGTATCAGCTTTTCTCACAAGGACAGCTATAAATTTCTCCAGAAAGGACAAAATGTCAGATGAAGTGTATAGTCTTCCCACAGTTACTGCTGGAGCAGCTGTTAGAGGAGGCTCTATCACAGTTGTGGGGGCTGGCAGAATTATCATTTGCTTCCTGGAAAAAGTTTGCTTTTATTTCTGATGGTGTGGAAAGACAGAAAGCAAGAAAGCAACTTTGACTTCCTCATGACTTGTGTATAATTGCAAAGGCCCAGGGTCACACAAACAAACATAATATAACATAATATACAATAAAAAACCATAATATAACAATGCCACCTGTAGATTCTGCTTTATAGCCTTGAAGCAGGGACTTAACATGTACAGGTTTCCTCAGGACACCTCTTCGCCGACTGCTCCCAGCTACAGCCTTTTGGGTATTGGTCTGGTTTTTGAGTGGCAATATTTTACATCCTCATCGGGAAAATGGTTAAAACACTAGTTTGTGGCTGTTACGCCACCAGCTTGACACAGGCACCTAAAAACTTGCAGAGTTTCTAGTCCAAATTTCCCTTGTCCATTACCTCTAGTTTCATCCTCAGCGGACATAATGAGAAGTTTATTCCTTTGTCTTTGTTGCAGCCCCTCACCTGCTTGAGTGCTGGTATCACATGCCTTCTATTAATCTTTCCCTCTCTGGGCTAAACAAATGCAATTTTTGCAGTCCTTCCTGAGAGGTCATTTTTTTCTAGACTCCTGATGATTTTTGTGGTTCTCCATTAAGCCCTGCTTCAGGCATCCACAACCTTCTCAACACCTTTCCGAAGCTGGACCAAGTACTTCAGCTGTGGTCTCACCAGTGCTCATCTGATTGGAGGGATTTTAATATGAACCTATGCTCCTGTCTACCTAGTGCAAAGTCAAGTGAAAAAATGTCAAACAGGCCGTTTCACTCACTGTTTCTGTAGTGATAGTGACTTTTCCATAAAAATAATGTCTTTTCAAAATCAGATATTGATGCCAAAACAGACAGCATTTAAATTCAGTAATTCATGTAACAAATATAATCAATATATATTTTGAACAATCTATTCATCTTTAAAAATGTTTTTGTTTTGACTTTTTGGCATTCACTTTTGTATGAGCTGTTTCATGTGGTGTTTTAAACTTCGTGGTTTGTGCCGTGTAGTATCCTGTAGTGTATAAACAGAACTACTGATGTAGTATTGCACAGTCATTTCTGCTTTTTTTTCTGTCTTAATTATAGCAATGACAGGCATCTAATTAACACAAGGTCAAAACCCGCTTATCTTAGTCTTCTGAGTGTAAAGGTAAAAATAATGAGTGAGAGAGAGGGAAGAAATTATGAGAGCTCCAAGATCAGACCTTGGAGACTGAAGCCTACATCAAAAGCTGCAGTTTGAGGACAGCTGTGGCTGTTGGTCAGCCCTGGCTGAATTCAGGGACTCCTTCTGAATTTTGAAAAAGAAAGTAAGTTCAGTGTTTCAGTTCATTCATTTCAAAATCATGGCCGAAGACCAGATACAAATGATTTCACCATTGTTTTAATTTTAGAACAAACGTACCGTTTAAATCCAAGACAGAAAGGACAATAAAGGGAAATTCTGTGAACCCGAAGGAAAAAAAAAAACCAACAGTTTCTCTTTTTTCATTTTGGCCTTGTGGCCATGGGTCAAACGTTTTTCAAGCTCTTCTTAATTCCTTCTTATTTTTCCCTGCTACCCTTATTGTCTTACTGTCTCTGGGCCTTCCTGCCCTTCCCCTCTCATCTTCTTCCTGTCCTGTTATCTTTTTCTCAGTTCTGATTTCTTCTCACCTTGTTATCTACTTTTAGAAATGTTTTGTTTTTTTTTCCTTTGTGGATCTTACCACCACCACCACCATCATCCCTTTATTCAGCCCAGTGTCACATCTGAGCACCTTTTAGCTCTGTGCGTGTTCTCCAGACACAAGGGTGCTACATTACAGGTCACCTACGCTCTTTCGGCTGGGTTTATTGCCAGAGGGCACAGCAAATGGGAGAGGCTTGTGTGTGGGAGCAGTTGCCCAGTAGATTTTGGCTGCTCCCACGTCAGAGTACATTGAGGTGCTCTCGTATCAATGGGATCGCTGCACCTAAATTTGCCAAAAACCATGCAATTGTAACTTAATTGGTTGTCCGTCATCTCAGGCTGCAGCTAACCTGATGCGAGCAGAAAAATTAATCTTTCTGTCTCTCTCTTTGTGTAGCAACAGTCTCTAATGGGCCAAAGTTCTTTTCTCAATCTTTTTTGATCTCTTGCTTTTATCCCCCATAGGATTCTCCTTAGTCACAACTTAACATTGCAAATAAGAGCATAATAAGCGACCAGTTCTATTGCTTCTTTTAATCAACCAATTCCCCCTGAAATCCTGGCTAGTTTTAAGCATTTTTGCATGTTGCTTTCAACTTGTTTTTAAAGTATACTTAATTATCCACCGTTTTAAGAAAACAATTAATTCATAGAACTCCACTTTATTCTCCTCTGCTAATCAAATTTACCTTAGTTTATCTCTAGCCTGTGATAAAATCAGCAAATTGTGAATCATAACAAAACTGTGACTTAAGTTCTCAATTTTTTTAGTTTTGAGGAAATCTCGGCCTATCATCATCGTTATTAAATGGAACACCTTTAAAGGATGAATAATCTAAATATTGCAGTGGGCTTTCCACAAAGTCATGCCAAGATAAGGGAGGAGTTAGGGAATGAGCTAATTGGCCAGCTAGTGCATTTAGCTGGTGTTACAGACATGGTAGTTACTGAGAGATGTTATAACAAACCATATGAAATGTAGGCACTGTTGAAAAAACATTCTGTTTTAGTGCTGTGGCCTCGTGGCATGGGGATTTACAGGAGCTTTGTCAGCAGCTCGTAATGAGAATGAAGAGATGGAAAAATGCTCGTTGTTTGGGGAAACAAGATTGCTTTTTGGTCTATTCAGATAAAATTTGTTTTCAAACTATTTCAAGTGTGGGTTATGAAGCATTATTCTGACTGGGTAACTAAATGGCAGGACAAACAGTATTTTAAATGCACTGGGCAAAGGGCTGTGCGTAGCCTGACTATTCACGTGTCCTGGGGAGTAGGGCTGGGGCAGCAGCAGGCCCATAGGGAACTGATTTAATTTGTTATGGCATATACCCATATCAGACTGGGCCAGCACATGCTGTGACGAGGCATTGCAAAGGCAGAAGCGTACCTAGAAGAGATGCCCAGGAGAGTGGGGCTCACTGGGAAGGGGCAACAACCCAGCCCATTAGAAATGCGCAGGTGCCACGAGGGACGATAACCCTTTACACTGCTTGAAGAGGAGTTGTAAGGGCTCATCTGACTAGGCCTTAATATGTGCCTGCAGAGCTCCTGCAATTGTATTATGTATTTTTTTTTTTTCGCCCCCAGGTTAGATCTGTGACTCTGGCAGGCCTCGGGTGGTGCTCGTGAGATGTTAATTGGAGTGCAGCACACTGAGCAAAGGGAACAAAGCTGACTGTTCTGCCCTGTAGCCAAAAAAAGAGAGAATGCCAGCAGATATTACCATGAATGGAGTCACACATGAATGGAGTCACACAAGAATGGTGACATGCTGTCCTGACTCAGTTTTGCGATGTCTATATTACAGCATGCTAATGCAGCGTGACAGGATGTCACGCTCCAAACCTGAAAGCGCTGGGGGATTAGTCTGTGCCATTTTGCTCTCCCATTCAGTCGCGGAGCTGATCTCTCCCTCCCCAAATGTACCTATCCTTGTCTCACAGCGGTGTATTTTACAATCATTTTGGTTGTGAAATGCCACTGTTTCTGACTCAACGTAGTTTTTTCACCCCCTTCATCACCCCCTTAACTTCTTTTAGTAGAAAAATATAGACACCCAAGAAATAAGACTGAAAATCTTATTTGAAGCCAAAACTCTACTTGAGTCATGCTGTTACTACTTTTCAGCGCAGCCAGAAGATATAGAAATTATTTTGCTTTTGGTTTCGTGGGGAGTTTTTTTGGCCGGTTTGTTTGTTTTGTAATATTGGAGACTTTCACCTACTAACTTGACCTAGGATTCTTAAGACTGGCATCACTTACTGCAGTAAACTCCCAACAGCTGGAGCGCTGCCTTGAGGGCAGTGGGGAAAGTCAGTCCTTATTCAGCTTGGTGCTTCCTGAGCTATGTTCTGTGAATTCTCCTCTTCCCCTCACATATAGGGATCAGGGTGATGCTGAAAGCCCCTCCTGAAGTGCTCATACTAGCCAGGGAGCTAGCACAATTTTGTTTCTCCAAGGCAGGAGAATGGGTGCTTACTCCTGCAGCCGGTTATTTTAGTTAATCCTCCACCCTGAACACCCAGAGCAACTGTGGTTGTACTCAAGGAGAGGAGGAACTAGCAAAAAAACTTTAATTGCTCCAGGTTTTTTTGCAAACTAGTCTTAGAGACATTAATACCTGTTGGAAAACAACCCGCAGTCCAAGGGGGGAGGCTGTAGCAGATGCTCCCCATTACAGCAGTGAGGGCAAAGCTAAGAGATTTAGGATACAGCTTGAAAAGGTTCCTAGCAGAGTTGCATGATTTGGTTGCTTCTGCTAATAGGCTTCTGAACTTGATTTTCCAGGAAGGTCCTTGCTGCTCTCTGCCTTATATGCCTATGTAGTGCTAAACAGATCTGGAAGGTCACTGAAGTAACACGATTCTTTCTGTCTTTATTTCAGAAGGTGGTACTTCGACTGCTACTGTCAGTGCAACCGTTTCTTCATCAACATCAAAATCTGGTAAGAGTTCAAATTCACCGTTATCCAGTATTCTGAAGCTCCCACTGCCTTTTTAGCTTTCAGCTTTTCCAACTTCTGGGAGAAATTAAGTGAATTATTTTGTGTAAGGTTATTGTACAGCAATGCATTTCCCCAGGCCTCTTATAAAAGTCTGTTGAGAAGAAAGGACTGAGGGATCTTAGTAAGGAGAGGGTTAATTTGAGCAGGCTGCATTTTTTGTTTCAGGTGAAAAAGGCTGAAATTCTGTGAGTTCCTAGGCTCTTGAGGAGTGGTTCAAGTGTGATTAGATATTAAAAAATTAGCTAAGACTTATAGTTCAAGGGGTCATCAGATTGAGAATAATTTGGGAAACAGCATCACTTAAGGGATTGGGCAGCAGGGAGTAAGCTGATTTGATGGGTGTAGAGTGACAGAAGAGGACACTGACTTTAATATATGGACAATGGACATGGACAATATATGCCAATGTTGGGCCCCAGTTAATGGGAAAAAGAATACATGTGCATGAAGCTGTCATTTGCAAAAATGCTATTGGTAACTTCTTGAAACTATTGATGTCAAGATTCACTTCTGGGGGGTCACCAGTGCCCTCAGTTTCAAAAGCTGCATTCTCTCTCTCTTTTGTTTGTGGTTGGTTTTACTAGATCAAACTTGAAGTCCTAAAACTATGAAGACTTAACACAGAAAATATCTGCTTCATACAGTAAAAGTCTGTGATTCTGGTTTATATCTTCAACTGACACATTCAGTTCTCTTTATTTTGTAGCTTTGTAGTTGTGAAAAATCAATATTGACCATATTTTATTCATGTGAGCTAAATACCAACTCCTCTATTAGTTTGAATATTGAAGGCTGCTGCATTTAATAAGTGATGAGAGAAGAAAACTTGGACACAAGATTATATTTTTTGATAACTAGAGATACTAATGAGTCTGGTTTGGAGCTGAAAGCGCCGAGATGATAATGATGTATACACTTGAAGTGCTAGTAATGGAGGTGAATAAGATGCAGCCAGGTGAAGTATGCATATGTTATGTTTATTACAGCAGAAGAACTAGTCCCTAAATTGTGTTGCAGTTCTTTTATGTTTCAAAACCCCTGATGCTTGTGTCTGTTTCAAGGACATTTAATAAAGGCCCAACACCTCACAGTGAATGAGCTCTTCAGATGCTTCACTGAAATCTCCCTTGCAGCTTTTTGTCACAGATGGGAAAGCAGTATTGTTATTTATGCCTATGAGAAAAGCATCAGAAGCCCACTATGAGATTAAAGCACTGCTGCTCTAGGTGAACAGCCAGCAAAGTGAGAGCGGAGGAAGAGAGTGTAAGTTATATTTTAAAAGTTCTGGTGTGAACATGGCATTTAGAAGTACTCAAGTCATATGAGGGAAAATGACATGTCATGTCATGATTTGTTCCTATTCTATCATGTTTCCTATCCATGAAAAGTGCTAGAAGAGGTAGTAGGACACATGTTGTGTTGTTGTCAGGGATTGAAATGAGCCTCTGTAGCTGACAGTAGCACTTTCTGTTTGTATTAGATTACAGAATTGAAAAATGGGCTCTTAAAATGATTAGTTATGGGTTTTTTAGCCCAGTAAATTTAGCCCTTGGCAGTAATTTGGCCAGTCTGTTCTGTTAGGCATGTGCCAGGGGCACATAGGACCTGCAGTATGCCATCCATGCACAGCAAGGCACACTGATTTAAACCTTGCTATTGCCTTAGTGATGTTTGGGCAACTCTGCTCCCCTCTTTGCACACCAGCAGCAGCTGGAAGTGATCCCTGCTGCCCAAAGGAGCACTTTCCCCTCTCCTCAGCCTCCAAGTCTCACCCCTCTGGAGAAGAGAACTACCAGAAGCCACCTTACAAAGGGCACCAAGTTCACCCTGCGGAATATCATTTATTCATCTCATCCAAGATGTCCCAAGCTTTGCTGCACACCTCAGAGGAAGGCCTGCTGGGTGCTCTTTTTTTCCCCAGAAATCTGGGTGCAGAGGAAGAGGGTCTGGGAAAGCTAGCCAGGGAAGAAGACTCAACTGGGTCTTGAGGTAGACAGCAGAGAGAAGAGGAAAAAATTGCACAAAGACTATTAGAGTCTCTTACCCTTCAGTTCTTTATCTGTAATATATAAGCTGTGTTCCTGTGTGTCACTCACACTTCTTTCTGGGGATTTTATATCCCTCCTCCTATTAAACAGGTGTGCAGCAAAGTGCTAGTCAGCAGTGCAGTCCAGCAGCACAATGAACCCATCCATCCACGCCAGGCTCCTTTCCCCTCACCTCTTCCCTTGGCAGTCATGCCAAGCACCTCTGTATAACTCCCAAAGACCATACGCCTCTTCCTTAGGAGATGGCTGGAAGCTACAGCTGCTAACTTTCAGTGGGCAATTTGTGGATCGTCCACAGGCTAAACCTTCCCTCTGATACCAACCATATGCACTCTGAATCCTCTTTAAAAATGTGCGGGTAAGAAAGCTCTGTAAGGGCCAGACTTTAAACAGAAATTCACTGCCTTTGTGAGAGAAGGCAGCTAGAAGTATGTGATGTTTATTTATGTATGACAAAATAAATCAATAAAGATGCGAATGCCTTTCTTGCAGCAAAGAAAGCTGTGAGCGCATCAACTTCAGAAGCAACAACATTGCAAGCGTCAGTGCTGACAACAGCTGCAATCGGAGCTACAAATGAACCCATCACAAGCAGTAAGTGAAAGTTTCTTTGAGCTAATTGTCGATGCTGTTCCAGTGGTCATTCAGGAAATTAAGCATCTGTGCCTCTTGGCTTGAGAATTTGTTTTACAGATAGTGAACTCTCTGGTGAAATCTTGCAGGTGTGTGCAGGAGCTTCCTCCTGGTCAGGCTCAAGGCAGCTCCAAACCAGGCCTTGTAACTGCATTATCACAGGCTTGTTATCAGTGGGATGACCCACCTATGGGACAGGGAGTGGCTTTCTCTGCAGTGAAGGGAGCCCTCTCCCTGTTGACCTTCAATTTAAATGAAATATTCTTTTGATAGTTTAAAGCTAAACTGCGAGCAGGGCAATAGGTGTGTTTTGTGTGTGTGCATATGTGTGTATACAAAATTGAGGAAATAATTTGAATGTTGTTCCTTTATTAGACTCCACGCCTTCTTCACCTAATACTACTACACAACAAATAACACCAGGTACAACAACACAACCACCAGTAAAAGTGACCACTACAGCAGCAGATAAAAGCGGCAGCATAACAAACAGTAAGTGATAATTTCATTGAGAGATTTCTGAGTTGTTGTATGCTACATTTCTGTAAAACAGTGTGGAACAATAAAAGGAGGTCAAAAAGAGTAGTTTGGGTTATGGATCTGGAGGTTTGGGGAAGCAGAGCTATTCATCCTAACATTACATATCTTCAATGAATCTTGCCCTAGAATCTTACACAAAGAATATTATACCTTTAATTTGTAGTGGAGGTGATCTGAAGCCATTACACAGGATTTGAATCTCCCTGTAATTGGGAGAGATGTATTTGGAAGGGTTTTCATTTTTTATTTTCTTCCAGGTTTTTTTAATAACTATTTCATCAAAAATAAATTATTCTATATGATCAGAGTGGTGTCAGAACAGCCCCCTTTGTTTTTTATTTTTATATATGTTACAATGCTACAGTTAATTATGTTCTATAGTATTATGAGTCACAGTACTGAAAGCAGAGAGGTGGTACTAATTACCCTGCATCAACCTTAGGAAATACTTTTGTTCCCCATAAATCTTCAGAATAACATGTGTGTTGACCCAGCACATCAGATTGGATTGTAGAAAAAGAAAATTTAAAAAAAAATCCCACATATCCAGCAAGTAGTCGGATTAATTTAAACAAGTATGATAACATCCAAAAAGAGCTCAGTAAACTTAAGATGAAATTCAGTCTCCCTTTTATGTCTGAACTACACTGTAAATATTTGCTCAAGTCTTTTGCTGAACCGGAGCTTTGAAATACTCCATTTTTTATACTTAATTGACTCAAAAAATTAAAACTAAATACTCCAGATATTTAACTCGGCAGTCAGTGGTACGCCAGTGTTCTCAGAGTTGATATTTAGAGCATACTGAACTGTGACAAATGATTAGAACTTCCCTTGGTTTCCTTGCTTAAAAAGGGACTCCTATTGAAACAGCCTGTGTGCTTTCTCTGTGCAAATTCTCCTTTAAAGCTACTCCTCATGGACCCAAGCCTGCTAAGCTGCCTGGAGAGCAATTACCCTTTCACTTAGTGGTTACATCATCTCCTGATGCAGCTTTCCCTCTGTGCTAGGTAAGGGGAGTAGTCTGATTGTCAGCCTGAAGTCTTTTGTGTTTTGCCTTCCTTTTAAATGCCAGTATCAGTGAGTCACAGGATACAGTCTGGCCGATGCACAAGCTGCTGAAGTGATACCAAAGGCCACAAAGAATCTTTTTAAGCTTGCGTTTGTGACCCTGTGGGCCTGTCAAAAGCCCGTGGCGTGGTGCATCACATCACAGATGTGATTCCTAGTCCTTTTGGCTTGGCGGAGGTTCCTGGCTTGCGGGTACTGGAGCAGCACAGCCACCTGGAAATAAACCTTGGTGACAGGTAGAGCTCCCAGCAGGGAAAGGAAAGCTAACGAGGAAAGGCATACCTGCCAGTTCAGCTTAGCTCCAGCCACTGCTCTGCACTGATGCCCCAAAAAACTGGTGCTGGAGGTACAATGGTGCTGGTGGTATGATGGGCCTGGGCGTGAAGTTTTCACCAACACACCTCCTTTCACTACTTCTTGTGTTCTCTTCCCACCAGCTAGAGTTCAGTCCCTAGTTGCTCGGGCTCTGATTTGTTTTTAAAAATCCTCATTTAAGAAAAAAAAAAACAAAAAACTTGTGATAAAAATGATTGATAAATTAACCTAAAACCAGGGTTTACCTGCCTCTCACTCCCCTTTGTAAACAGGAGAATGAAAGATGACATTGGGAACTGCCCTGCACTAAAAGACTTTATATTTTCTTTCAATGCTAAGTAGCATTTGGAAAAACTGTGTATGTGAAAACCAGTTTTAGTGGGTTTTAAGACAAAATTCTGGTCTACCTTTCATGAAAGTCATAGCCTTGGCTTCAGCACAAAGGGGTGGGATGGGACACGAGGTAGTGGCTTTGGGACAGGGCACAGAGGCTGTGCAGGTGTGTCGCCAGCCCTTGTAGAAAACCCACAGACCACTCGACAACCGTCTGGCTGCTGGCTACAGCCATCTCTCTGTTTCCACCCCACAGGTTGGCACAGTGAGGTGCTGTTGGCTTCACTGCACCCTGCCAGCCCCTGCCGGCATCCCCAGCAGTAGTGCGGGGCTGGGGGACTCGTGCTCCCTGAAGCGAGCACAGGTGTAGCAAGACTTCTGCTCTCAAAATGGAGAGTTGTCTACTCTCTCCTTCTCTTTTTCACTAGCACTCACTTCTACCCCTTTTTGGGCTGGCTGTATGGGACAGAGGCAGAAATTGGTGGTGTCTTTATGACACTTCAAAATTTACCTTTACTACACCTGATTTTTGAAAAAAAGCAGGCACCTCTGTTGTTTTGTAATGGAGGCCATCGCTTTCTCTGCTTTAATCCCTGCTAAAAGCTTCAGCGAATGATTGCATCCGCACAGCAGAGATTTGACAGGGCTTCCTGTCTCCACTGCAATTTCTGTGGCTGCTGTCACCTTTTATTATAATTTTAGGAAAAGCCCCCAGTGCTCCACAGGCTGTGAAATCATGCAAATTACTTTTTTTTTTTTTTTTTTTAAAAAAGTCTTCAGTATTCTTTTCCTCTGCAGGCCATAAGTACAATCTCTCCCTCTTTGCCCTCCTGCCCTGTTTATTATATTGGAAGCCAGCAATTAGACTTATCTCCTTAACCTTATTTATTAATATTAAGGGGTCAAATCTAATAGCTCACATTTAGTCAAAAGAGTGACCTCACTTGTGCAGTCCAGGCCCCAAAACAAGAATTTATATGGTGCCACACTACAGCGGGTTGCATCTGCAATCAGGATTTCATATACTGGGACACTTGGAGTTATCAAAGAGAATATGAAATGAAATGCAACAAAAGATTGTGTCCTTCCTCCCTTGGATACAGAGCAAGCATCTTATGCAAGGTCAGTGCTCAAGGTATTAAATGAGAAGTAAGATTTTTGGCTGTTGTGTTTTTAATTTATCTCATGCCACTCTCCTGGATGATGATACATCATGGTGCGATGAAATATTAAATATGAAAAAATGAGAGAAGGAAAGAGTGGAGGAGATATGTTTTCTCTTTTTATCAAACTACTGCTACTTAAGAAGGAAGCTTTACTTCAGTAAAACTTCTGGAAGACGGTTATGGTAACAGGTGTTGCTCGATTGTCCTCAGGTTGTTACCGCATGCTGTAGGTAAACACTGAGTATAGTTGGCTGCTGAGACATGTTAGGCAGAGAGATGTTTTAAAACATATATTTTGAAATACTTGGGATTTTTTGCTTACCAGAAAATGTAAAGCTGGCAGACAGCAGATGCAATCAGCTAGGGGTGTAAACATTGAAACTGAGATCTGTTTGGTTACCTCCCTAGCCAATTTCCATTCCTCTGAACAGGCGTGAAGTTGCATTGGTTTTGCTACACTGGGATTTTTCAAAGCTTTCATGAATGCATTCGTTAACGGAAATGGTTTCTCAGGCTATTTATTACAGGGGCGAGGCCTATAGGTGTGTTTACGCTAAGGATACGAGCTCAAGGGAGAAGGTTTAGTCTTCCATCTTACAAAGCCCTTGTGATGACGTTTTAACGTTGTTTGGGTGCAGTTCCTTCTGCCCTGTAAAGGTGTTTCCTTGATTCATTGATTGGCCATGTAAGGTTTTAACACATGTACAGATGTCTATATTCTTTGCAGTGCATAGAGTATATGCAGAGCATTTGCTGCTTACTTGAAGAATCTTATGATGTCAAAGCTGGTTAGGTAACAGCCTGCTGTAAAGAAAATATAAAGTACTGTTGGGAAATGCCAAAATATATGTGGATTATACATAGGTTAAGTAGAAAATGATGCTAAGATCAAGTGAGGATATGTGTCGAATTTCAGCTGGTTAAAGAAAATGAAGGGTTTTCAGAGCACAAAGAGTAAGGAAATAGCTGAGACTCAGACAGTAGCTTTGCAGAGCAGCTTTAGGTTCCCTGTTGTTGATTATCCCTTTGACAAATATGCGTTAACACACTGTCATTTATCTTATCAAAATATCAGCAGGGAGAGCTGCATCACCACCAGGGAGTTCTGCCGCTGCAGCAAGCAGCCCCATTCGGACAGCTATTTTACAAACTTTACTGCTTTACCATTTTTATTCACACTCAGCTGTTGACAACAAACCCATTAATCGATGATGTGAGTGCTTTTGCAGTAGCAGCAGCAGCCACCTTCCTCTGCTGTGCAGCTTTTCTGCGAGCCCAGGACTCCCCCTGCCAGGCAGGCAGAAATCTTTGCTGCAGCTGGCTGAGCCGAAGCGTGATGAATTACTGCAGCGATGTGTCAGTGGGGACGGCAGAACTGAGTCACCGTGTGCCCTGCGCAGAGTCGCCCGCCTGTTCCCGCGCAGATCACGGGCACCGCAGTAAGGACTTGCGCTGTCTCCTCCTGTTGAGATCAAATTCAACCTTGCATAGATATGAGTTATGGGATTTACCAAAAAAGCAGATTTCTAGCAGGCGTGCTGTGCTGTCAGTGCTGCCGTCGCATATGTGAGCAGTGGCTGGATATGGATGCTTCTGTTCCCATAGGCTTTTGGGCACAGAAGCTATTCGATCTGCTAAATGTGTTGATGGTAGAGCCTATGCTGTGTATTAGGTGTAAGGCTTGGACGCTGTTTAAAAGCCGCTTCAAAGCCACAAGTCAGCAGAGAATTGGGTTGCTAGGATTTAATCTTACAGGAGTACAGTGGAATTAAAGGAACCTTCCCCACCAGGTTGCGTTTTTTGTCTTGGAAGTGGTGAAAACTGGCACACAGACTTCTGCACCGTAGCATGTCTATTTCACCCCATGACACCGGGAGCGGGGAGCCTGTTCTGCAGTCTGCCGAAATAAATGCAACAAACTTCATGCCAAGCCCTAGGTAAAGGTGTGAGATCTGGTGCTACCCAAGTCACAGGAAGAATCTCACCCAGGCTGAATTAAAAAAAAAAATTAAATGGCAACGCTATCATCCCTCCCCTCCTGATCCCCCGCCGAGGCATATCCAGCACACAGCCCGTGTTCCCGAGAGCAATCTGTTCTCGCAGCTCCCAAACACAAGAGGAGCACCCAGGGCTGGGCTGCTGCCAGGACTGATAGGATGCCTGGAACATGTGATCCCCATGGGAAAACAGCTCTCCGTGGGGTTACAAAGCAACTGGCTGCCTCCCTCCTCGTCTCTCCGACACACCTGATTGTTTTGCAGTGTTCACAAAGCGTATTTGTGTTCGAATGTCTCTGCACATGAAGGCTCGCTGTTGTTCCGCCTTACTTTTCATTCTCCCATGCAAGCTTTTACTAACTTATGATAAGGGAGCCACAAGATGGTTGCTGTTACTGTTACAAGCCCATGCACCTTAAAGGGAGAGGGAGGTTCTTTGGGTTTTTTGCTTTTTTTGTAATTGATCTCAGATTAAAATTCAACACGTAAAATTTGAGTCTGAAGCAACCACAGTAAGAAACAAAAGTGGAAAAAGTTTGCTTTTAAAGATTCATTCAAGGCTTCTATAATGAGAATGCAGGAATTACTAAAGTTCTCAGATCCTTGCATTATACCATAGTAAAAAAATGAGACAGAGGGCCTTTTCACACTCACCTCTACTGCAGATTAGGCTTGCATATTGAAGGGGTACAATGTTGAAGTTTTTGGAGGGAGCTGACAGTGAAATTATGCTTCTCATCACTAGAATCCCAGTGAAAGTTTTAGGCATCTAAGATTGTTTTGCATAATTTTCAGTACAATTTCCTTCCATGCCTTGACCTTCAAAGATACCTGGCTGTCCAGCTCCTCTCAGTTCCCAAAATTGTATGAATCCCCTGACTCTAGGGGTTTCCACTCACTCTTTCTTAGCTCAATGATTTTTGAAGCTTGCCTCTCCAAGGTATTGCACTTAATAAACAAAAGGGGAAGGGAAGGGCCGGGCCAAGTTAAAGGTGTGTGGTGGTTGAATAGGGACCTTTGGGTGTTGGTTTTTTTTCGCCGAGAAAAGGGTTCTTTGAGGGGCCAAGCTGCTAATCAGAGTTTCTGAATAAAGCGTATGATGAAGCATTCCTCAAGATTCACGTTGCATGCGTATGATGTTGCACTCATTTGACTAAAACATGTCTTAAAGTTGTTTTAGTTCCAGTGTTTGAAATTCATATGAAGAGGCACTGAAAACAGTTTACGGCTCAGTCGCATCTCTGATTTATATCAGAAAGGAAGTATAAGGTTACTCTTGGGCACCCCTATGTTTTATTCAGTAGTCACTGTCTTGCCTGTTGTTGTGCTGAGGTTTGAGCATAGACGTAGGAATTATCAGCTGTGCTGGAGCAGCTTAAATTCTTTCTTGTTGTCATTCGGTGACCTTGAGTTCCACAGGCTCAGGCAGTGCCCTGCACCATCATCTTGGACTCACCTTAGGCTGCAAATCTTGTGACACGGATGGCCTTGATCCTCTATTGACTGTGTGAGAGCAGAAATAAGAGACTTTAATTTTTCATACATTAATTTTCAGGGATATATTATTTCCTAGGCCTTAAGAGCGCAGAATGAAATAATTAACTCTGCACTTAATTACAGTCCCTAAAACTTTTTACGATATAGCGTTATGTGACAGTTGTGGATGAAGTTTGCTTTTTTTTTAATTTATTAAATGAAGATTAAAGATAGTGGGGAGTAAGCGAGCTTCTCTTTTCTGCTCATGTTGCTCTTGGTGCAAGACTGTCTAGTTATTCTGGGCTCCCAAGTCAGAGCTCTAGCCTGTCTTCTGGCACAGATGTGAGGCTGTTTCTGACGCTAGGATGTGCTTTAAAGATGCCTCAACTGTGCCAGTAGTAACAACTCCATAGGGGTGGTTCGTCGCTTGACAAGCAGTTACCAGAAGCTCTAGTGCTTTCTGACCTTGAGTCTCTTCTATGATGGTGGGAGCCTTTGTCTGAGGGATGGTCCAGGATCTAATACAATGCTTTTACAGGTGTATCTTACCTGAACATCTGTCTCATTTCCAGCTACACTAGCAAGTGGAACACAATTGGCACAAAATGAGAGTTTGGATGCTTCATCTACTACGGGATGGTCATCATCTTCTACAATCTCTCTACAAAAAAACACTTCTGCTCCTGGAACCTCAGGTAAGTCTTGGAAACATACACTCTATTTTCCTATACAAACAGTTAAAAAGATGCAAATAATTTTTAATCTCTTCTTCATCTCTTGTGCATTGTCCTGAAATGAGGGCCACCTCCTTATTCATGCAGGGTACGATATGTCCATGTCATCTAGCTATGAAGTTATGATGAGTGATGGGTGAACTTCAAAACATTCAGTTGAGATACTCAATGTCATTACAGGAGGATATAAATTACAAAAGATAATAGCAATCTTTATATATGCTGTATGTGGTCATTGTGTAGCATTGACTGCCAGAGGAGGTCATGAAGATAAATGCTCTGGCTGCAAAGCAAAGGAGAAAACATCTATAAGTTTTACAATTGTTAATAAATCCGGAGGGCAAGTTAATGCATATTACCAATTAAATGACATTGTTCAAAGTACAGCATGGTTACATGCAGGGTCAAAAAGATATTAATCCTTCCCAACTCCAATCTAGTTTTATTGTTTTTCTGGGTGCGTTTTGGTGTATTTATCCACTAAGCAACACTGTGGTGAACATAGATGCTAGGTCATATCAGTTTTCATTTATTATGCTTCCACGTGTCTTAACTTCCCTAGATTTTCAAGAACCACTTATTCAGGTTTTCTTAAGGTCTCTTGAGCCTTCACTTCACTCAAAACTTACTTTCAGCTACATGTATGTAAATCCAATAAGGACACTGACTTTGTTTGCATATCCCAATTACTATTAATGTTTAACATCCCCCAAGGGATACAAGACTTTTTACAACCTCTGGATTGTGTTTGTGCAAGATAAGCATGCGCGTGTACTGTGATTTTTTTTTTTCCTCATAGAGGATAGGATTGGTTATAAAAGTGGAGTAATATCATATGCTCAGTACGCACTGAAATGCTTAGAAGCATGCAAAAAGATATTATAACAATAAGCATTTTAAGGAAGTTGGGATTTTTTCATTTTTGATCCAAGGCCACTGATTTAGAGAGGATTCTTTGCAATTATTTCAATAAGCCTATGCCCCATAATGCATATATTGTGAGCTGTAGTTACTTGATTATCCTGTTAGGTTTTGTGTCTTTTGGCAGACACATGCATGGTATGGAAACCTTACCATTGGTACACTGCAATAAAGCAGTAAATTACAATATTTTTAATTAAAGGTTCTCTCACACAGGTAAATTCTCCAGGTTAAAATGAAATTGTAATACATATCTGGCTATGGATCACATGTATTGAATTACCTACTAAATTGTTTGTACAATTGCATTTTACATTTAAAATTTGCCCAGAAACTTCTACAACCTTCCTTGGGTCTGTTTGTGAAAGTCATCGTCTTACTCAGCTCACTTTGCTGTAAAACCAATAAATCTTCTTGAGCTCGGGGACTACCCAAGATGCCAGGACTATAATTGCCTGGCTGAGAGAGAAAGGGCCCATCTAGCCAGGGGGAGTCAGTATAGGTGCTTGGCATAGCCAGTACTCTAAGTTCCCATAAAACTGCCATTTCAAAATCACTTCCTCCCACACCAGGATTTCCATGCTTACTCCTTTCCTGTCTCCTCACAGCACCAGCTCCTCACTTCTTTCTTGCAGCTTAAATATGCAAGAAATCCCATTACTCACTCTGACTTAGCTTATCCCAAATGGGTGCACGTTTAGACCACCCTTGCTCCCTTATTCTCTGTATATGTTAAAGACTTTAAGAAAAAATGTTTTGGTTCCTTCTAAACAGATTTATTCTCCTATGCGCAATCGCTCAGGGCCAAGGGAAGCCATATGCTGCACCCTAATAACTTTTAAAGCAATGCAAGTGTGAAGCCAGTTGTTTCATTCTGTGCTGAGACTAGAAGAAATGCTGACTCTCTCACTGCCATTAGATTATTTCTTCCCAACTCTTTGAAATTTCACATTTGGGGCCTTCTATAGGGGCTGGATACCTTTTGTTCACCAGAGCAGATGCTGATACGTGCAATGGGGCTGGTGCTGCAGCCCATAGAGGATAGCAGATCTTGAAGCCAAAGGCACCCAAGCCACAGCTTCTGCTTGGGAGATCAGGGGAAGAAAAACTAATGTGAAATTGATCCAAACCAGAATGTTTCTGTTTGGTATGCTCAACCAAAATAATTCAGCTGGCTAACCTCAATGCAAAAGAATATATTTAGTTTTGAGACCATTTTCCATTTTTAAAAAAATGCCATTTTGGTGAAAATTTCCTTTCTTGCTGCAGAAAAAGAAAAAAAGCACATTTTGAAGAGAAATTTCCAATCAGCCATATCAAAAGATCAGGGTGTGGGAGGAGTGCCACAGAGAGCTGGAGAGCGACTGAAATGAGTGGGGGAGCCTAGGAAAGAACTTGGAGAAACATCAGAGAACAGTATTGCTGTATTAAAGAAGATTGAAACCACCAGCCGTGGAGGAGGGGCTGCGTAGTGCTCACCCAGGCTAGAGAAGGCGATAGGGACTGTTTTTAGCAAACAGAGCAACCTGCATGCATGCCATTGACACATACACTTCTTTAACTTTAACTTTGGCTGTCATGCATAATATACCTCCTACTCATTCTCCACCTCCACAGAGGATTGCTTGCTAATATTTAATTTTCTCCTTTTGTTTAATTAATGAAAAATAGGAGATTTAATAGATCAGTCAGAGTCTAAATACATCTGAGAAACTGCAAGTATTGTAGCTTTTTATTCTGTGACCTAAACAACAAAAAAATCCATAAAGTAGCATGAGCTTAAGTTCACCCAGCAGGGTGGTAAGATCAAATGATCTATTATAATAAACTGTCAGATGAATCAACCTGCTGCATCTATTGATATCTTTATTGCACTCCTCCAATTATAAATCCTACTCACTTGATTCACAGGAGGCATCTCCCTAAGAAAAATTATTATGAGTAAGACAAGGAGGGTCTGACTCTTTCTGTACGCAAACTGTGTAGGAACTCTGGATAGTGATATTAGGTAAAAATTACCCACCGTATCTTCAGCTTCTTTGCAAAGAGAGAGACATAAAAATCGAAGTGCCTGGGAGATGGAAAATATAGCAAAGCCTCAGTTAACACACTTGCAGATCTATAGCATGGTCAGGGCAAGAAAGGTTTTTTAAAGTTCTTAATTTTGCTTTGATTTATATTCTGGTATCCCCTCTGAGTAATCAGCCAAATTTATTCGTTTATTTTGCCAGTGAACACAGTTTCATGCGGCTGCCCTCCAAAAACAGAAGCAGCAAACTGCAGGGTATCCAGGCTGGTTAGGCAGTAGTCGTTGATGAACAGAGTGGGGAGAGGTTAGTTATTGGTCTCTTTCTCCATCTGTCAAGCTTCTAACTAGTGCTGAACTGACTCAGGAAGGTATTTTCAAATCAAACCACCATCATGTGCCATATTTTTTTTATCCTTGTCCTCCTTACTGCACAACAAGGACTCAGCACAGCCAGTGTTGCACACCTCACTTTTCATGATGAATCTGGAAATCTTCCCAGATTATTTATGCAGAGCATCTGCCCCCTAACTCACAGAACCAAAGAATGTGGTAAGCTCTGAACAGGCAGCTAGAACGACGACGGTAACTATGTCAGCAAGCAAAATCCTGCCTTTCCTTCTGTCCTTCTCTCTCTGTAGAACAGCAGCGTGTAACCCCACCACCAAAAAGGGCACTGGATGGTTGTTTAGAAAATGCAAACTGAAAGTACCTGCTGTACTGCTCCGATAAGCACAGCTTTCTTTGTTGGCAGGGCTGAGCAATCCCTGAACAGAGGGTGAGCTGGTGCCTTGCTTGCATACTGGAGATGGGGGGAGAGAGAGAAGGGCATGAGATTTTTCCTATTTAATTTTTCATGCTCTAACAAAATCTGGGTGAGGTATCTTTGGGAAAGAGGCTTGTAATTTTATTGTGTGTAGATGTGTGCAGTTTTTAAAAAATAAAAAAGGCTCAGGAGGCTCCTACTAGTCCTTGAAGGAAGGGCAGGGGGCTGCTGTCATGTTTCCTATCTGGGATCATGTCTGGGTTTATTGAAGTGGCGAGGTCTGACTGGGACAGCCAGTCCCAGTGGGTTTTGGTTGTGCCTGTGGGTACTGACCTGCAGGTCACCCGACCCTTCCTGTTCACAGAGCCTAATGTCACCTGCATACAGCTTTGACAAACCTTAAATATTTGGGGTGAACTTGGATATCAGTCTTGGGCTTGACATGCTTTTTCTATTTATTTATTTGCTCTAATTTGAGCCAAGATGATTCACTTTTTTTTTTAAGAGTGAAGTTAAGGGAAAATGTATAATTATATTATAATCTCGGGGGGGTGTGGTTCTTAGGAAAGCTCAATTCTCTTCAGGCTTGGGAGACAAGGCTTGAAGTTTCATAGAGAAGTGACCTATTTGTAAGACTTGACAAGGTCTTCTGCCTCTCTCCTTGAAAATGCACACAGAGGGCTTTACTGGTTGCTTGTTCAATCATTGCTGTGCGATCACATGGTATTTTTTCCATGGGATCCCACTCCTTATAGGCTGAAGGAAAGACAGTATTCGGGTAACAGATTTGGATGTTTCCCTAATCCCAGGTATGTGTCCTGCTGCGTTCTGTACAGTGTGTTATTCCAAACATGCTTTGACAGGCAAGTTATTAACTTCCCGAAAGCTTTTCCTTGGCTCTCGTCAAGGAAATGTTGCCCAAACATGCTATAAACATTGCCTAATGAATCGTCACAGAGTTCCTCTCTGAGCAAGGTGACACTGCTTTTTGCAGATTGATTGATGAGATGATAAAAAACTTAGGAAAAAAAGTCTCCTCTGGATCCTAGGAAGCTGGGGAGAGATAACTGTATACCTTCAGAGTACTTAGCATTACTAGTATTTAGTATGTTCAAGAAGAGCTCTTACTGCTGACTTTTAAGTACTTGGCTCTTCAACCTGAATGTGCTTTTCATGCATGCTTGTGATTAAAATGCAGTTAAAGCTCTGTCACACATATCATTAGCAAAAGTGGTTATTTGCACCCCAGTGGCTCAAGTGATCCAGGTTTTTAACTGGGTGTAGAGAGGAGGAAAAACAAGAGCAGCCATTCTGGTTTTCAAAGAGTACGTTCAGAGCAGTAGAATAATGTGCTTCACTCGTGTTACAGCCTCAGTGGTAGGAGCTGTCTTTGTGCAAAGCATCAGTCCACAGCACAGAAAGTGCAGTGAGGGCGTAAGAGTGGATTTGTACTCCCTGGCGACCCCAGTTGGAGGAGGAGTGCTGCAACCCCGGGCACTCAAGGGAGAGGCTCAGTGCCTCCCTGGAGTTACGGCTGCCTTCACACCGCTCCCTCTGCAGTCTCCCAGCCTGGCATAGCTGGGACACGGAGGACGTGGTGGTGGGTGAGGTCCTCCCAGGGAGCTCTTGGCACAGGGTCAGATTGACCACATTTCCCACAGATGCTGTGGCAACAGTGAACCCTGAAGAGACCCAACGAGGGGGCTTTTATGGTGCCCTCCAGCCTACAGGAAGGTGACCAAACACTGTGATTTATACCTCAAAGTAATGAGTGACTGCTGAGGATATAGTGCCTGAGGGATTTTTTTCCATGGTAGCTCCAGTAATCCAGTGTGAGAGGCCCCACCAGACAGGCAGAGCGCCAGTCACTCGCCCCTGGCAAGAGACAGCCTGTCTTGTACAAGCAGATAAATGTTTTACTGCCAGTTCACACAGGTGGATATTCTCAAAGACATGGATGAGTTAGGTGCTCAGCTTCCTTTGACTTTAGAGTGATCACAGAAGAGATTTAATGCAATGTAATAAAAATCACTGTGGGAGCGATGGTTGTCTGTGGCTAGCCTCCAAATGTGAAGTATTCACAGCCGCCTTAATTTCCAAGCGTGCTACAGTCTAGACACACAAAAGCAGCAGCATACTAACAAAAAGCTAACAAAAAATGAGTGTTCTGCACCAAAAACTTGTGAAGTGGCTGGGGGAAGCTGACAGTAGTGGGCCAGTAAGCATTGTTCACTGCACTCTGCAAGGTCCATTTCTTCTTCATTACCAATGCCTCTTACTCCTGCTGCTCAGCAGCCTGCTAGCCAAAAACACCAAGACAATTAATGAAGATTCATTTTTAAAGGGTTTTGTGACACATGAAGACATGTCTCAATTAGGCATTTGAGGTTCTTTTAATAAAACACTTATTTGTCAGTTAAATGCCAGCTATTCACTCCCAGGCACTTATTTGGTTTTGGCAGGAGGGATTTTTTAGGAATGTATCAATTAATTCAGGATTTTCTTCTCTTAAGCAGAATAACAACCCAGCGTAGGCTATGCTTTGGATTCTGCTCCCATCTATAAGGAATGTCTGCAGACTTTCACACCCCAGACTTTCTGGGCCTGGGAACAGTGTCAGCGTGTCAGTTCTGGGTCAGCAATTCTTGTGGGGTTAATGAGTGCGTTGGTAGAGTTTGCCTGTTTGTATGATGTGAAGACTCTGGACATCTAACCTTAAAACAGTCACTAACAAACCTGTTCCTTCTGTTTTATTGCAGGCCTTCGCGTGAGCTCCCCGACAGAATTAAGTAAGAGCTCTGTGCACACGGGCAAAAAAGGCTGGCGTGCAGTGGGTGGGGGGCAGCCTGAGGAAAGGAAACACTCAGGGAACAAGGAGGCTCTGGGGAAAGAATGAACCTGAAGCACAGTACAGAGAAGCAGAGGAGTGATGCTCAACTTGTAGCAATGAGTAACTTTGCTGTGATTTCAGCTGAATGCCATGTTGGACTAGCAGATACTGAAAAGAAAACAGGGTGGGAGCACAAAAAAAATCAGGCCTGGCGTATTGCATGATGCAATGGGAAACTAATAGAAAGAGAGTGTTTACCAAGGAGCTCATTCTTGTCAGTGGCTCTCATTCCCCATCCTGTGGTTAGAAGCAGTAGGTCCCAGAGTAAGGCAAGAGTTTCCTGTGCTAGTGAACCTGTATTGTCCTGTTTTCCTTTCTCTGGGCTTATCAGGAAACAGTCTCTTCTGTACTGGTCCCAGCAGTTCTTGCTGCTGCTGCCAGCAAAAGTTTGTTCCTCCTGTTACCGTGATGGATGTATTACTCCAATTGTTATTCTGATCCCAGATCATTCCATAGCTGGAAAATATGTTCCAGATTCACTTTCCAGATCCAGAGAAAGTAGACATGATGGGCTGGCTTGTGAGAAACTTCAATGAATGAAGTGGATAACTGAGTTAAAGGTTTTAATTCCTTAATCCATTTTATTCATTCAGTAGTGCTTCTTTTTAGCTACTGTATTTCTCATTGACGGTCTCAAGTAGTTAAAATGCTAACCTATGGATTTGCCTTTCCTGCATTACTGACACCTTGGTCATTTAAGAGAGAACTAGCAAAATAACCAGTGAATTTGAATCCTCATTTTTTTTCCTGAGGAGATGCTGCACAAATGCAGAGATACACATTCATGTTTTTCAGTGTGATTTGTTTCTGTTGACATTTTCAGTCAGTATCCAGGATAACTCATTGCTGTGATAATTGCCTGCTTGCCCTGTATATCATGCAGTATATCAGGTAAGGTAGTGAAAAGGGCAGTAGTATTTCCCTCGGAAATCTAAAGCAATCACATGGAATTATGAATTCATAAAAATTATTTCAGTCACTTGATGATGGCTCATAGTTTCCATCTTTACATTATCATCCCTCAGCAGACAGGCACCACGGAGAGAGAACTTCTGCTTTAAAGAAATGTAGCAATTTTTCAGAGTTAAGGGTCTCAGACAATGATTGTTTCCTACACTATAGCATCAGAATGTCTCAGCTGTGGCTGTATTCTCTAGGCACCACACAAGCACATAGTAAGTTATCATTTTTCCCCAGGAGGTTTCGGTCTCTGGCCAGACAAATGAAAGGAGGGGGGGGAGGAAAGGAAACAGAGAAGCTAAACAATCTGCTGAAAATTCACACAGCTACACAACAGCAGAACAACGACGAAAACACAGCTCTCAAATCTTTCCCTTTGCACTACCAGTCAATCCACATACACTTTTAAGTAGGACCATATGGCTACTAGTTCCCTGGGAAATCCAGTATACTGGCATATCCAGCAAACCTGTGGAGAAACTGGCCCCTGGCTGTTGCCTCCTTTACTCCTCTTGCATCAGGAGACAACATACTCTTATATATCTGAACAGACCAGTATGTTGTGAGAATAGGAATATGGGCAAAAGGAGAACAGTGGAGAAAAAACAATCACCAAAACATTTATCAATAGTGGGCCTGAGTTTGTGAAATCAGTGCAGCAAGGAACCCCTATAAACAAGGTTGGGACAAACCAACCTTGTTTATTACTCTAATTCAGCAAACTAGAATTACATGTGCTGCCTATACAAAAAAGTAAAAAGTCCATCTGTAAAAAAGATGGACCAGGTAATTCAGAGACCTAGCAGAACAAAATTGTATTCTAGCCCTCAAAATGGCCCTGGGAAATTGGTTTTAATGACCCAGCTAATTTTGTAGTTTCTGCCCACCAAGTTGAGCCCTCTTCTGTGCATCCCTACAGGTGTATGGGGTATGAATGGGTACCTGAGCAATGGATCAGAGCCTGCAACAGAGCCTCAGTGGCTGCTACCATGTTCTCACTACTTATATACAGAGCTATACTCTCTACTAGGCCCCCTGCTTAACAGACCACCTTCCCCAGGCAGCTTTGTTTGAGAGCCATTTCTGATGTTTAAATGAGCGATGGAAACGCTCGGCCTTGCATTATAACTTTGATGCTAGGCATCTAGCTATCCATTTGTCCAGCTGGTCGGCTTCTTCAGTGGCAGTAAGCACACGTCTACCCAAGCCTCCGTCCAATACGGAATACAATCCTGTGTGCTGTATAATGTAACTAGGGAAGCGCAGATGGTTGCTTTTTCTTTTTTTTCTCTTGAAGTTCAGTGATTGTTTTTCCACAGACTGTATGCAACAAGGTAATAAATATTTTGGGTTGTTGATACCTGACTCAAATTCAGATTAGTACCTGAAGGTAGAAATGCTTTCCTTTAAACCCTGCCCTAAAAAATGCTCAGAGGCTCCCGACAGTCATTTCTGTCCCCAAATGTGGCAGAGAGAGCATGCACATCCCTTTATATCCCTCAAGTGTCAAGAAAATCACTAGCTACTAATAGTGCACCTCTTTAGACTTCTTCATCTACTATTAGCACTTTTTTTTAATTAGCAGTGAAAAATTTTGGTCTGTCTTCTTTTGGAGGCAGGTCTAATTTTCACTCTCTTGCTTGTTTATTTGCTTGTCAAGAGATCTCTTCTAATGCTGAACAGTACCTTAACCTCCTAAAAATGAAAAAGTTTGTAGCTCATAACCTATAAGTGGACAAGAAGATGATCCTAGGGAAGACTGCGCCCATGCAAAGTGTGTGTTTCTTCTAGACCACACTAGATAAACTTTTCCACCCCTCTTGCCAAGTTATCCAGGTATTATTGAGATCTATAGCTGTGGAGCACCAAATGGCTTCAGAACTGGGGACACAGAAGTTGTTTTGGGAGGATATTTGGGGCGGGGGGAGTTGTTTGGAGAGTTGTGGCAATTACATGTTAACCTGAAAGGCAATATTTCTTTTGCAAATCTAGCTTTTGGCACTTCGGGAAGCAGTCCTGGAAAGATGAAAATGTCAGAGAGTGCTATCCACTATTCTAGTGAGTGTTCCTGCTTTATTGTCCAGCTTTTGAGTTTTCAGTTGATCAGTTTGGCTTTCAATGAGTGGTTGGAGTAGCAGAGAAATGAAACTGGCAGTTTTATTTCTAGCCTTACCAGACATAGACCCTATTACAAACCCAATTTAACTGCCTGTTATAAAACTCCTCTCAAAGAGAAACAGAGCTTAACAAGTTGACACCACTCTCGCTGGAGAGCAGCACATTTATTCCCAAGGACTGAAGTCAAAGTGACGAAACTGAAAAAAATGTGAACAGTGTCATCTCCTGTGGGAGAAGACGCAAGAAAACATATGAAAATGTTGTGCATATACCATTATGAATACATATTATATTAATATATTGTTATGAATGAATTATATGAATATATTGTTCATATTGTCATGGGAGAGAAGGACTAGGAGGGATTCTTCTGCAAACTCTTCAAGCACTTGATATTTGCATGATGCATGTTACTTAATCTTTTATTTTAATATTATGCCTCTCTAGGGCAAGAGTGTTGCTGCAGATCTGCTATTTCCTACCCAAAGTACTGGCTTAGCAAAATATGTTTGATGTTTTTCCACTGTAATCTTGTCTCTGGGTTCTCCCTCTAGTTCCATAGATGCACACACACATCTATATAAATATTAAATATTAATTGCATCAAGAGCCATCGAAGATGCTATTTCTAAATATCAGGCGGGCATGACGGCTATGCTGAGGAAGGCTATGGGAATGCAGCCGCAGCCTCCCCGGACCCAGGGCTTAGGCCAGCAGGCGAGAGAGCACCTGCTAAATTTGAATGTGGCCAATCGCTGCCAGAGAAAAGATAAATGGGGAGAAAATGGGCTTACATATTTCCCTCGGAAAGCTTCTCTTCGTTACATAATTCTTTCCTTTTTGCTTCTTGGCTGGGAAACACCTGTCAGGAAATGGCAGATGGTGGGAAATAATAAAAGGAAAGAAATGTCCTCATTTAAAAAGGAGATCATGCATTTTCTATCCCTGGTTGTAAGTGCTGTGGGGAATATTACTGAATTATGTAACTCCTTGGTGTCTTTCTGGGCACACAATGTTAAAAGAGAAATAATCGCTTCAGTTGCTGAATTTCAGATGAGTCTTGTTTTCAAAAAAGAGGGGAAAAAAAATGCGTATATTAAAAATTTATTCCTGAAACACGACTGTTTTGCAAAACCTTTGGGGGCCATCAACACTGGCCCCCAAACTGACTGACACTGTGTTCTCCCTCTTTTGCAGGCATTATCTTGCCAATTGTCATCACCTTGATAGTCATTACCCTTTCTGTCTTCTCACTGGTGGCTTTGTACAGAATGTGCCAGAAGAAAACTCCAGGTATTTGGTTTGCTTTCTCTGTGGGGGGAAAAAGATCAATGTGCTTTTTATTATTAAAAGATCTCTGGGGTCTTTTTAGATTACCTTAACCAGAGATAGGAAAGCTTCTTGTATTTCAAAGTATTTTGCCTAAAGTGGGAAAGTAACACTTCATTTTCAAAATCAGTAGGAAGAACAGAGGGAGCAAAAATGTCTCTGATTTTTGGAGAATATATATTGCCATAAAGCTTTTTGTTCACACTTTTGCAGCTGCAAAGAGCTAACAAACAGCTGTGCTAACACAGCCAGTCAATCAGGTAGAAAAAGACAGTGAAAATGAGGTTTGGAGATATTGTTTAACAAAATCACTATGTTTATTTTGTCTCTGTTCTAGACACAGGCAAAGAAATATAAATGCTTTCTTTTAGGAAATACCTGATATATACATACACACACACGTATCTAGAAGTAAAATTTTCCAGTTACAGTATAATGCACATGGGCACAAAATCCCTGAGCAAACAGTATTTTCAGAAACCGTCATTTTGACAGATGAGCTAAAGCCAGTATCTGTTTCTCTGCTGTCTGTGAAATACTTAAGAGAATTCCATTAAATTACATTTGCCGAATGTTTCAAAGAGTTGTCCAAATGGGCCACAGGCAAGTGTAGTTCTCCATTAAGTGAAAACCCGGATCTGAATCCAGACTGTGGTTTTTCTCTCCCTGCAAGCTGGCATGAGTTAGGAGACCTGTGCAGAGCTTCAGCTGTGAAATCACCAGGCCTTGGAAACATAAAATCACAACAGGGTGTTGAGGCTGTAGACCAAGGCAAACAGTGTGTCGTAACCAATTTAGCCAATGACATGGAAAACCAGACCCAGATAAACAGAGGAAGGTGTGATCCTTGCTTAGGAAATCACTGAATATTTGGAGTCAAGAGGTAAAGATATGAGGTGAAGAACATTTCCTTGCCAGCCTCCCCCATGCACAAATGCCAGCAGGCACAGTATTAGCAAATTCATTTGGAAGCTTGAGTAGATCGATATCTGTGGTGCTTCCTGCAGGATTTGTTCAGGTCTATCCAGTGTGCTTCCCCCGCAGATGGAGAGCACTGTGCCCAGTGCCATGGGGCTAGAATTGGCTCCGTGTCTCTGGTGCAACCCCTCAACCCCATCCATCTGCCCGTACTTGCACATAAGAATAAAATATGTTTGGTATATGATTCATTTTGGGGAGAAACCCATTCCACATCAGCGGGGATGACAGACTCTGTTCTCAGATGTCATGCCAGGTTAAACCCCCCCCAGAGCATACAGTCCGGCAGCTTGTTCTCTCACTCCCATCACCCTGCATCTTTTAGCTCAGTTGTTATGTGCTCGAGAACTGTTGCATGCTTGCTTCCTCTGTGCCAGCTACCCAGGGATTTGGGAGCTGCAGGGAAAAATGCGCTTCTGTTGTGCTCTTGTCCAAGCCACATATCATTCTCCCTAGTTTCCAGAAGTATCAATTTGAGCAATATCAGTTCACTTTCATAGATGACATGGTTATTTTTTGGGAAGACGAACTAGAAAAGTACCAATTACCATTCAAGCTGGTTGATTGTGTTAATGTACTTAATGCAACACTGCAAAATCACAACTAAGCCTTCTGCTAGCAACTGCAATAGCTATGTCTAAATGTTTACTTAACTGAGCTCCAGCAGTCAAAATAATATTAACTTTGTTCCTTCTTCCAGAGAGGCAAGAGAACGGCACCGAACAGTAGGTTGAATCCTGTCTTTTCATTGCTTTGAGATCTTTCATGGGGCACTTGTGAATGCAGCAGATTCTGCATGAGATTTTCTTTGATCTTTCTCTATTTAAACATAATAAGCGGTTGCTGCCCAAAAGAGAAATACCCTGTTGAAAGTGATGTGCTTGCAGTTGTTGTACACCTGTATGCATGATAAGCAGCTGTTCCAGCATGGATAGAAACATGATGGCTCTCCACTGTTTTGCAGGGGATCCTTTTGAAACAGACAAACAGATCATGCTTTGCCACAGGGCCAATTGGCACAGTCTTTTTTCTGGTTTTTTTTTTCAATTTTTGCCCCATTGATTGGTTTTTTTCCCTATCTTTTCCCACCCCGCTTCTTTTGTTCATGTTTTCTCTCTTTTTAATGTTTTTTATTCTGGATTATTTTTCTCTTTCTTTTTCTTGTGTCCCCCATTATTTCATTTTCCTCTGTCCCATCTTCTCTCCACTAGTCTATTTGCAGAGGCTCAGTTAAAACAGTATTGGCATAAGGAGTCTCAGGAGAGCGAAACCAAGAAAGATCCATTAGAAGATATATACTAGGGGCCATTGTGTCTGGCTGTGCCCTCTGTGTTTTTCATGACCAAAAGCAACATTTGGGCTGCTGATTTACTTGCTAGCCCTGACTCCCTGGCCTTCTGAAGTGGTCCTTCTTGCAATTCAATGTGGCTAAAAGCCTTGTATTGACAGAGAAAAAAGATGACTCCCTCTTTTCCCCCAGATGTACTTCTTCTGTGGAGCACTAGATTGAACCTGGAGTTATGCAACTTGATTTAGTACATGTTTTAAGAGAAAGGTGTTTTCAGAGATGTTGGTATATGGTGTTTTCCACCACCAAGACTTACACGTGATCCCATGCAAAGCCCATTTCAAGCCTGCCAGTGTAGACTGGCATAGGTGCTGCCTCTTCTGGATCATAATCTTAGAGTTTTGTTTGGCTGACCACCATGCATGCTGAGCTGCATGCTGACTGTCTGCTTAAATGTTTTCTGACTTCAACAGGGCCCAATCAGATAAAGAAGGAGTCAAACTTCTTTCTGTGAAGACAACTTCTCCTGAGACTGGTGAGTGTTTCATCTGTGTGTATGTTTGTGTCTTTGAGCCCAGAGATGAGCAGTCTTGGGATGCCATTTCCAATAGTAAACCCATCTTCAGTTCCTGTCAGGTCAAAGTCACTGCAAACAATTCCTCTACAGTGCAAATCCCCAGACTGGGAGCCTGTAGAGCTGCAGTGCAGCTGCACTGTGTGTGGTATTGGTATTTGGAAGTGAGAAGTAAGACTGGTTTAGGGAAAATAATTTTTTAACATCATTGATGGTAAATGATCTACAGTTAGGCATATTTAGGAGTAACCGTGATCATGATATTTGTCAGCTAGATCTGGCTTTACAGGGAAGTTTGAGGACTGATAAATATCCCAGGGGTCAAAAGGTTTGGGAGTCAGTGCTGTATGTAAACAGGGCTCTGCTGGAGTTGGTGTTGGCAGTGTTCAGTCAGCCCTGTACCCAGCCACCCTTTGCATTCAAAGTCCTACTCTCATTGCAAATTCCTCTGTCCTGTGCTTTACTGATCCAGTTTCTTGCAAAATACGTGTGTAATGCAACGTAAAGGAACAGAGGTTATAGATAACACACACAAAAGAAAGCAAAATCTCATCAATATAAGCTGAGATGGATGCAGTTATAGGTTCTGCAAGAAACAGAGTAGCACAAAATAAGGCTGAGGCAGAACAAAATTCCGACCGATTCAACAGCTATTCAGCTATTCAACAAAAAGCAAAAAAAATGAAACCTCTCATGGTAGAGGTACTCATGGTGAAACTTCCCCCCTTCACCCATTGCAGTTTGCTTCCTCAGCCGTGTAGGTCCCACCTTTGCTCCTGCCTCATTTGCAGAAGTCCTCCAGGAAAAACAGCCTCTTACTTTATGCTTTTTTAGGTATAAAACCCTTTTTCTTTAAGGTTTCTGGTCATCTGCTTCCCCTACTGACATTTCAGATGTTGCCCTATAGCTGCTCTTCCCTTTCCTCTAAATTCTCAGGAAGTTCTCTGAAACACAGCACTTGATCTGAACTACCCTCTACTTGCTGGTGAGGCACAGTTTGCATTTTCCAGCCTTCTCTGCAATTCCCAGAATCTTTTGCGCAATCCGAAAGATCCATGGGGCAGCTCTGGCAGCCCTTGCAACAAACAGGAGTTGTGCAAGGTCCCTACAGCCTCACAAGCATGGAGCAGCATGCTAGCATGCTAGAGGGGGAGGAGAAACATGTTTCATTGCAGGTTGCATCACTCTGCCCCACTGCTGCTGAGCAAATGCAAACTACGGTTTGGCACTTAAGTGACAGCACTTCAGAGCTTTGCAATTTGGGAATTTTTTTATATATATTTTTTGTTTAGTATATGTCTTTGGGAATGGACTTTTAGCTTTATTTTAAGGGGTATGGAGTTGTGTTTATGTTTACATTTAAAGCCATGGTATTTTTTTTGAAAGCTGAATGAAGTCAGAAACTGGAATTCATAGACATTTTTTGATTGATTCTGTCCTCATACCGGTTTCAACAATAAAGTAACTTCATTGGCAGCAGCAGAATTACTTGTGTTTTACAGCAGGGTAAATGAGAAAAGGCTCAGGCTCACTGTTTTTTTCACAAGATGAGGTCTGGTGCCTGTTAATCAGCTACTGGTTCACCAAGTATCTGAATTTCTTCCATCCAGAGGATGCTTGATATTCTTCTTTACTGAAGTATGATTTATGCATGCTATAATTGGAAGGTATGAGTCATAACCACTTAGAAGACAAGATTCTTGCCCTCTTCTCATTAATACAATTCATATTTAAACTAGCTACCATTTTCTCTTGAATTCTTACATCTTTATATGTTTCAAAATTAAACATGCTTTCACAGAAATGGAAGTCCTGTTTTTCCCCAGGTTTTTAGAGACACTTTACTACTTAAATTAAAAGCACTCTGAAAGAAGGGCCTGTTTTCTTACAGAAATACTTGTCACTCATACAGGTATTTTTGAATATGTTAGGATGCCTGCCCATTTGAAAAAGACTTACTTGCTTCATTAAAAGCTCAGGCATAAAGGCAAGTGTTTCTTACGGTACAGATAGACACTTGAGAAATGTCTGACTCGTGGTCCCTCTTACACAGTGCAATTGGGTTTGGTAGTTGTAAAACTTCTTTACACGTGTTCTTTTTCCTTTTTAGACACATAAAATCCAGCTCAATTAAAAGGTGAATTAATTGTCCAACCATTTAGAAAGTGTGTGTTATAGGTGCCTCTGATTGCACATACCAACAAAACTACAAAAGGTTTTGACTAAAACTAGAAAGTTCTTAAGAGCAGCCTTAACTTTACAGGTAGACCTACATCATCCTCTCACTATCAATAGGCTGCTCAGCTGCCTAAGGTCAAGCATACATACCACAAAGTTCTGCTTTGACATGTATTCAATTTAAGCTTAATTATAAGTATGCTTTACGGTTTTTCTAATTTTTACTTTTATTACTCCAAACAGAAGATTTTGAGATTGTATAACTGTTTCAAAAATGTGTAAAAACCACGTATACAAACCAAATAAGGATACGACCTACGAACTGCTCAAGCAGGCAACCTAGAAAAACCCTGTGTCAGTGTTGTGCGTGATGTATTTTGGTCAAATGTTATGATGAGTTTGGTCTTGCCTTATTTTATCTACCTAAAAACTAAGCTGGCTGCACATAGTCAGTTGAAAGAGATATATGTGTCCAGAGGGCTATTTATCCCATCTGTCTTGGACATGTATCTTGAACTGGAATGAGCTGACCTATGGAGGTCCATTGACTACTGAAGGATCCTATTTTAGGACTTCTAAAATTAGGTTCTGACTATAAATTAAAAGAAAAAAGAAAGACTCCTTTTTTCAGAAGCATAGCTGAATTAGATTCAATCAAGAATATTGTTTCAGATACCTATAATTAACGTGAAAGAATACAGGAAAAGAATAGTCTTCAATTAAGCCTGGACTAAAGTAATGTTTTTTAACCAAGCAATATCATCAGGAACACTAGGTAAAACTGAGCTTTAATATTCTTATTTTTTAAAATTCTTCTTAGAAAGATGGAGTTGCTGATGGCTTATGAGCTCTAAGGCACTACTGGTTGAGAATTGATGTAAAGTAAAAAAACCAAACAGACAAAACTAAACACTTTGAATTTTTCATGCACATTTCCCGGTGAACTGTAACACCTGATGCAAGATAAGTGCCTGTACATGCTTCTTATGTGAAAACTCAACTTGGATAAAAATGCTCACGATAGTGAATAGTCTCAAAAGTTTTACACTAATGTTCAAATACAGGATTTGCTACAGCCATTCCGTGTTGACTATACGGGCAAATTTAGGGTGGCTCTTCCTAGGGATAATAAATGGTTTTCTACAATACAGAGCTCTAGAAAAATCTAGCTGCAAAAATATTTCTTATTTGGGATTCAATATAGCCCACAGAACTGCATGTTTGGCTTGTCAGTGGTAGATATGTTTCCCAAGAATATAAGATGGAGGGTTTTACTTGATGACTAAGAGATCAATACCATCATCCATGATGTTAATGATAAAGTATTGCCTATCTTGAAAAGATACTAAATTTTGCTGTAAGAGTTCTTGCGTATTTCACTGATAACCAGCAAAGGTATTGATTACCTTTTAGGACTCATGAAAAATGTTGAGGGATGGAAATTCCTCAGTAACAGAAAGGTTGAGGAATAGACATTGGGGTAAGGCTACTCCATACAAATGAATGATGCGTGGTAGAAATATTGATACCTGAGTAATGACTTGGCAATTTTCTTTTATGGCCCTTGCCTGGAGTACCCATTCTAGAGCAGGTAAAATGTATGAAGGACCTTTATAGTAGCAGCACACCAGTTCAATATTCAGTATAAATTCTCATAGGAATGTGGCAGGTGACATGGTATTTCAGAGTTCTTGGATATAATCCTGGCACCTTAGCATAGGCTGATTCATTAGGGCATGTTTTCTAACCGGTGTGTGCTTTTTTGAGATGCTAGGGTAGGATATGGCTTACTTGGCTTCTAGTAGTATTGTCGGTTCTGCATTTAATTTGCTGGAAGGATATTAAATGATGTGGCTCAGATCAGGATATTAAAGCTGATGTGGCTCAGATTTTGGTGAGGCACCTAGAATGGAAGGTGGCTAGAGAAGGGTCCATGGTACATGTCTGTGTTAGGGCTTCCCAAGACATCCACTGTGGACCCAAATGAAAATTCAAGTGTTGCTACTATACAAAGCTGGGAAAATGTACCAGGCAAACATGGATATTTGAGGAGACGCCTGACCTGTCACATGTGAAACACCCTTGACTTATTTTAATCACATTGGAGAAGGGGATCAGTCAATCTCTAGAGGCACCCTCAGATGGCAGTGCAGTACAAAATAGTATGAACCAAGGATGTAGAACAACCAACATTCCCCATATGCTCCACATCTCTTCCAAAAGCTGCTGTTGGTTCACAGTAATAACAACCTTAGAGCTGTTGTCTGCTTCTTCAACTGGATATACCTCCTGCCTGTAGATTTTCATAACATTTCTTGGGTGTCCCTTGCACAAGATGAGCTACCTATCTGGAAGATATGTGGGTTTTCATGGTATAGATTAATTGGACCCCATAACTTCAGTCACTTTTGAGATGACCCTAGTTTGTGCCTGCAGCATTCCTCTGGACTACCTGAAATTCTAAAGCCACCTCAGTAAAGGCTTTGAGGATTCCTAGCCTTTGATGTTAGAGGCTGATGACTGTACTATACGTAGTGATCGAGCACGAACATCATCACAGAACAAAGAAAAAGACCTTGTTCTCATTCAGCACAAAAACTTGCCTCGGTCATTGGAATACACATGAAGTTCAGCAGCTGACGAGACAGTCCACTGTGGTGCAAGGGTTTGGACCTGGAAAATCCTGTGGTCTTCTGAAATGGCGTGGTTGAATGACAATATCTTCATCACCGCTTTCCATGAATCTCCAAATGCTGAGACTGTTTAATTACTCTGCCTGTGGCTGTGGTGGAATGGGACAAATCTGGAGCTGGAGCAGAGGATTATTCCTCCTTGGTTTCTATCATGCTGAGCACATCTGAGACTGTGGCATTTAAGGAGGTAAGAAATCTTTGGGTTTTACCTCATTAGGGGCCCAACCCAGGGAAATTTATCTCTGCCAGGGAGCATGGTTCCATATCAGGCTATGGGTTTTCTCAACATGAGTTGTTAGTTTCATCTCTCTCTCATTTTGTCTAGGATTCAGGTGGATGCCTCTAGGAGCAGGTGAAGAAGCTGGGTCTCTAGGTGAGGCACTCTATCACTGAAAATTCCCTTCCCTCCTCCTCTCACTTGCCAAGATAAGCAATGCAGGTCAGCGGAGAGCAGTCTGCTGGCATGCTGCATGCTTAGAAGCGGTGAGAGTGGGTGTTCTCACTAATGTGAGGATGTGATATTGATTATTTCTTTTTCCTATCATGAGCTGTACTTTGTGTCTTTTTTTTTTTCCCTGCAGGTAGAAAACCTGGAAGCTGCTTCATAGAAAAGGGTGTCCTCACAACAAAGAGATAGATCAAGTACCTGCTTCCCTTTCCTTCTGTTTCTCATTTTCTGATACTCTATTTTTTTTAATCTTGTATTGTATAAGGGCCTGAAGTTGTGTTTTCTTTCTTCATAGTAACTGAAGAATAAACTTTCTCAGCTTTTTGCAGCTCATGGCTGGTTTCTGTTTGTGTTTACTCGCACCACAAAGATCTGACCACACACACTTCCAGCTGAGACTTTTGGGCAAAACTGTAGTCAAAAACATTAAATAGTGTATGCTTCCTTCTATATTTCTAATTCAGTTTGTGAGCTGTGCATGTTTGCAAGAGTTTTTAAAGCAGTCTCTTACAATGAGAGACCGCTGAGGGTCAGGTGATGTTTTAATCTGCGGAGCTCCAGCCTGCAGCTTTCTGAGATGTTCCTCTGTTGGGGGAGCCACCTCCCCACCCTTTGCTGGCCATTCAGGAGCAATTGCCTTCCTATCCTTCACCGTGGCGAGTTGTACAGGACCTTCTGCCCTACTGATGGTGGCAAGGAGCAGTTTGCAGGGGCTTGGGTGAAGTGCGTGGCAGGGAAGCGCTGCAGCACATCACAGGGGCTGGACCCACTGGCCCACACCAAACCCAGTCAGTGCATCCAGGCGCTGGGTCCCGCTCAATGCTGTTCTCCAGCATCTGTAATGCACCCTCTTTCTTTTAGTTCAGCATGGTAAAAATAGACATTTAGATTCCTGTGTCTGCAGAGGACACAGGAACTTATACTTTTATAAAAAATAGGTTTCTGCAATGATATTTTATGAAAAACTTGCTTTATTTCTTTGCTCCAAAGCAGATTGCCACTTATGAGCAATTTCTCAGCAGCAGATATTACAGTGAAATAACAGTGCAACTCATTTTTTCTTACAGACAATGTAATCTGAGATGAAGTACAACCTACTTTTTACGTCAAAGACTATTTTTATATCCTTTTTCTTCCAGCTTTCCCAATAACGTCAAAGAGGGCTTTGCCCAGGTCAAAGACTTTCTGTACTCGTAGTGATATGACCCGTTAACTCTCTTTGATATCATCATGTTCTGCAGTGTATGTGTATTCTGAATAATGTATTCAGATTCTGGATCAAATGGGGGGGGGAGAATTACAATGAGATTAATACAATAGCCTTCCACAAAGGTGAGGCAAAGAAATGTTTGTTTCAGAGTTTCAAAACTGATCTTATACAATCTGTAATTTCAGCTGATTATGTGCTCATTACTATTCACATTACTGTTGTCAGGATGCAACATTAATAGTCAGAAACAAGTATATCTGTGAGAGTGAAAAGTCAAATCAAATACTGCACAAGTGAAATTTTAATTAGGAAGAAAACTTTGCGTTTTCATTGAAGTACTATTACTTTCTTGGTTAAACATTTAACTTTGCAAAGCCCTCAGTATCTGTGTACTCAGCTACTTCCCATGCACTTAAAACAAGTATGTTGAAGGATTAGGAGTTATGAATACAAATTTTTTCCTATTACGTCTTCCTTATCCTCATCCTTTTTAAGCATGACTGCGTTTTAGAGGAGGATGTGTGCAGTGTGTATAGGATCAGGCCCAGTGCCTAGGCTGCCAGTTTACTTGGGTGAGTGGGCGATCAGGGCTCCAGAAGTGTTTGAGGGGTGCCACCTGGGAGGCTGTGCGTCTGAAAGACCGGTGCTATATTACAGTATTTGCTAAAGCACCTTCTCTTTTAATATTGAAGCTATGAAGCTGTGGTCTGAGCCAGCTGTACCTGCTCAGATTGTGGATCTATGTAGCCTCAAATCCTGTCACTGAGGGTGGCTAGCATGAGATGTGAAGGGAAGGATAACAAATAGGGAAGGAGCCCAGTAATGTGTCCTCCGCCACAGTCTTCCAGCAGTCTGTGGCTTGGCGATGTCCTGAACCTAAGGTTGTATCTTTGGTGCTTCATAGTTCTCAGTGGCTTTTACTTCCATGAATTTGCCTTATCCCCTGTGGCATCTGTAGCCTGCTGTGGCGATAAGTTAGACAGTTTAACTGCGGATCTGTCTGTATGGTATGACAGTAATGTTTAGAGACTTCATGGTGCCTATGTCTTTGTGTTTACAATCCAATTTCAGACAAAAATCAACAAACAGGTGTAACATCAGAGGATGAGAAGGAGAATAAAAGGTTTAATTGGAAGGGTTTGCTTGTCAACTAAAACTTCCATGTCAGTATCAATCTGATTTCGTTTTCCAAATATTCTTCCTAAGGCCTCTTTCTCAAACTGTGCATCATTTCTTTCAGTTTTTGTAGAAGTGCGTGATATACGTGAGGTTGGCTTCTCGCTGCCCTCTGCCAATCTATACGAGCCTACAACTCCTCCTCCATCAGGAGAGGTGTCACAAGGCAGGACTGCAGGTAAAGGGGGTCATGTTGCACTTGCAGCTGTGCAGTTGACAGTGCTTCGTTAGCTGCACCAAATACTTTCTTCCAGTTCCCTTCATCTCCACTTTCTGCAGTTCACTCATTTACTTATCAAAGTAGACAAATGTGCAATGAACTTTCAACCCATTATTAGAAAGTTATTGCCATAGTAGCTATCAAACGGAATCAACCGATACTAGGTTACCTTTATGCAAGATGCTGTATAACTATATTGTGAGAAGCTGATGTTTCAAGTCTCTCTTGATACCTTCCATCTCCTAGTGTGCAATACTGGAGTTTAAGTGTGTCACCCTCTCCTAAATGGATAACCCAGGATCAACAAAAGTAAATTTTTCACTGATGTTGTTGTCCAGCAATTTTGCTCTTGGTGGTTTTAACTACATCCTTTCTCTCTTGACAACAGCCTTCAAACCATGCAGGTTATCCATCTAGACTGGTCGAGCACTGCCACTGCACTGCGTATTTTCTCCATTGGCAACCAGTTTGGTGTGAAATAATTCCTTCAGTCAATTAAAATGTCATCTGTTCTAACAAAATACTAAACACAAGTATTTGTTTTTCATTTCCCTTATGGGAAGCAAGGTCTTGTTTTTAGTGGGTGATGGTTTGGGGGCAAGTTTGGGTTTTTTTGCAGTCTTGGAATTTATTTCTGTCAGTTAAGGCTATTTTGAGATGGATAAAACCATCTTCCCACTTGCAACTAACCTGAACGTTCTTCTTAATTTGCTATTTGTGTTGCAGCTGGATATTTAGCACAACATCAAACTGCTGAGCCATTAGACTCCAGAATTGTTCTAGACACCTCTCTGTGCAGTCTTAAGGTGTACTGCAGCCCTGTATCTAAAACCGTGTGTTACCCTTCTGTGTGACCATTTCTTCTCCAGTATATAATCATTCTCTCTTAGTTACTGAATTGCTAGTTGGCACTAATGATTACAGAACCTGTAACACAAATATCTTCAGACACATTTGCAACTATGGAGTAGTGATAACTTGGTTTTGTTTCAGAATTCTTGCAGGCTCCTGCCCTCTTGGGAGTGCAATGGCAAAGCAATGCAGAGCCACTTCCCTGCCTGCATCGAACACTCATCGGACAATCACTGATATTATAGGGGGACGTTGACCCTAGCAATAGTTTGTGGCAGTTCACTATTTCCAGGGATTGTGTGTATAGCACCAGAAAATCTATATAGGGCATGTGAGTGTCTGCCTGTTGCGGTCTCAGGGTCTTGCAATAAGGCAAATTCACCACTCCTGTCCCGACCACCGCTGTCGGCAGGTACCGACTGCTCGAGCAGTCTGCCTCCTGCAGCCAGCACTGCCTCACCCTTCCCATACTCTGATCCAAAGCCTGTTTACATCAATGGGACGTTATCCAGGGAGCTACGCTGGCTCTGGAGCCTCTCCTTAGACGTGTTATTTTCCTGTGGTGCAAAGTATCAGTCTTCCATGTAAGTCTGCCGAATTTCTAGCGTAGGCAGAGCAACCAGCTGAGAGTGGAACTGAACAAAGTATTGATATTTTTTACAACTATTGAATATTATCTTCTCCATGGTGATATATTTGTCAACGAATTTCTCCTACACCACTTTTTTTAAACAATCTTGCCAATTTCTCCCTTTCACGCCCTATTAAATCTTCTATTTCTGTGTATTGAAAAAGGAAGGTAAAAACATGCAGAAGGGAGAAATAATAAAGGAAGAAATAAATAAAAATACATTAAAAAAGAAATGAGAGTTCTTGAAAATCTCATTCCTTTGTTAGTACAAAACTATACAATATTTGAACTGGTTCACTTTGTTTTAGCTTTTCAAAACAAGATTTTTATCTAACAAAAACTTTTCACCTACCAAAAATGTATAAATCTTGTTGAAATGTTTCATTTTTTCCTACCAGAAACTTGTGCTTTCCTTTTCTCTAAGAAATTATGTTATGAATTATTGAAGTGGTTGCTGAAGGCCTTTTTAGCTGAAATTTAACATCATCAGAACTTCTGAAGCTCTAACTTAGCAACACTTCATGTCTTTAAAATAGTTTTATCCAAAATTGAACACTTGAGAAGCAAACACCATTCCAGCACTTTATTGTTGAACAATTTTCAGTGTCTCTCATTGAACCCCATTAGATACCAAGTTTTCTACTCATCTCCAAAAGGCTGCACTAAATTAAAGAGCCCTTTTTGCTGCCAAGAAAATCTGTCTGAAAACCATTGATGAGTCTCTTCTATTTTCTTCAGGAGTGCAACTATTTAATTTGACTGCTAATTATTTAAATGCCTAATCAGTGAATTTGTTATAATCCTAATTTGTATTACAATTTTCAACCCCAGGCTATAGATCATATGCAAGCTTTTTAATACATATTCACTTTTGCTGGAATGTAGTACATCTCTTCACTTTCTTGCCTCTTGTGTATGTGTCAGGCATTAAATTGTCTCCCGCAGGTGAGCAGAGAGGCAGAAGGCAGTTTCCTGGAGGCATTTGGGTTTTCCCACCCTTGTCCCTGTTTCCATGGGGCTCTGTCTAGTCTGGGGATGCCATTCCCTGCGTTCATCTCCATGTACAAATATCTGACACAAAGAAATCCCATTGCCGTTCCTGGGACATGCATTTGGAAATAGGACAACTGTAAACTCGTTCTCATCTGGAGGCTTATTTGTCTGCCTATAATTGCTGTCAGTGGCTCTGCTTCTCCAGGGAAGGAGGAGTGAGAACTGTCTGTAATCCCTGACTGAAGTTGTTAAATGTTCATTTTCCTGCTTTGGAGGAACTGAGCTGCTGTCAGCGATATCGGCAAAAATTAATTTTATAGTTGTATCTTTTTCTTTCTATAATTTAATGTTCTAATCATAGTTCAAAATTAATTAAAGTCTTACGCCTTTTCTAACCCCTTGAGAACTGCCTTGGAAATACTTTGTGGTAGTAACCCACCATTTGAGAGCAAATCATAGGGGAAATAAACTATAAAACACAGAGAGAGTAGTAAAAATCTATTGTGTGGACAGTTTTTGCTAGTTAAGTAAGTCTGACAAGGAGGCTGGCTAGTTTGTATGGTGGTTGGTGATGTGTTCCCGCTAGACTCATTTGCCCTTTTGTCTTTGCATGTTTAACTGATGCAAATATATTTTCTGTTTCTTAGGAGAGCACTCATCTCAGGCGAAAAACAAAACTCGGCAACTCTTCACACCTCAGCAATAAATATGTAAGTTTATTGCTTTTGTCTTGCGTCCTGTAACATTAGTGTTTGATAGTCTCAGTAATACTTGTTAGTCTCAGTATTGTGCCATGTAACTAAACGAAAAGGTTAAAAATGCATACAAAAAGAGCAATGATGTCAGTTGGCGGCAGCCTCAAGGAGCAATGGCTTAAACAAAGCTCAGCTTGAGCACACCATCACGAACAGTGTCCCAGGCAAACCAAGGGACTGAAGAAGCTGCCACCTTGCAGAGGTAGACTTTTGTAGGCATAGCATTTGGCTTTAACTGTTCAGCATTTCCTGGTTTAAATTCCCTAGGTGAATCTTCTTTTTCTTTGTGTGAGAAGAACGAGATTTTTTTTAAAAGCAGTTACCTATAAAAAAAAAAGGAAATTGGTACCCAGAAGTGTTCAGCTCCTTTGGTTTCATGAAAAATCTGTGTCCGTTCCACATCATGCAAAAGCAAGAACCTTCATTGAGGTGGTTTATTATGGCTTGAAATCCTTGGTGGCTAACATGCAAAACTGGCAGGTGATGGACAGTATTTTTATGTGTGCGAGGGCAGAGACCATCAAAGCGCCTCTGAAACCCTCTGTTTGTGATGTGGGCACTGCATTTTCCTTTATGTATGAAGCATTCCCAGGCACCACAATCTCCGCTTCCCATGGAGTTGCTTCTCTCATTTGTGGGGAAATGGGGTCCTTTGCTGAGGGTGGGAGAAAGAATTGGCTGCAGGAAAGGGGTAGGCTGCGGGAAGGGCCTTGTGTGACCAAGGCAGTGCAGGGAGGTAGAGGAGAAGGATGGCCTGAGGAACTAGGTGTCACAGCATATGTGGGATGGACCGGACAGAGGCAGCTATGTTGGGCCCAGACAAAGCCCAGCCTTCCACCATCATTGTAGGATGAAGCCCCTCTAGAACGGGTCCCATTGCCCTCCACTGAGAGAGATCTGGTTGACTAGAAATGTGGAGAGACCTTTTTGCAAAACATCTTTGATGGTTTTGGTCTATTCTCATTTCCCCCAGGATGTACAAACCAAGCTTTCCTGATGCCAACAGTAAGGACAAAACAACCTTCTTTGTCCCTTGAATTAGAGCAGCAGAATGCAATTTTGCACACATTACTGAAAACCCATGCATACATTACTGAAAACCCAGAGGTGGTTCCGTTTGTACGGATGCAGGACAACGTCCTGGACAATGGATTTACTCCTTGTTGTCTATCCCATGTTGGATTTACTCTATGTCGTCCGTTTCAGCTTACTCTTATGTTCCTGAACAACCTTACCTGGAATAATAATCTTGAGATACTGTTGTCGTTTCAGATGTGAAGCAACCTGTTTTATCACAGTATGCAGGAACATCCCACCAAAGTTGCAGTTCCACAGGAAATGTGGAGCAGCTGAAGCTTTTTACCGGGCAGGACACTTGCATTAATGACCAGCTCTTGACTTCTAAATCTCAAGTGTCTCCTGTCCCTTCTGGAATGACACGTAATTTTTTGATGGCTTAATAACTGGTATATCATATGTATTTATTATTTTCACATATAGTAAAACCAGGAAAACTTTCAAGAAGGTTGAAGAGAACGTAAAAATCAGCTGATATTTGCATAGTAGCTACTAAAAATGTTTTCTGCACATACAGGAAGGAATATGTTAGCATACTTGTTGAACTTATGGTAGATAGGGTTCTTTTAATTGTATGTAGCAAAATACAAACAGGGCCTGACCCTTGAAACAGTACTGGGCAAATTGCCACTATGAAAATTAATTCAGTGATTTCCACGAGACTCCTCACTGTAGCACACACTTTGCTTGTCATAAATGTTTATAGGATGGGATGCCTGGGTGAAATGCTGAAGTGTGTGCTTTTTTCTGTGAAGGGGGGAGTATTCCTTGCACTGAGGCTCTTCGAAGTTCTGTAAATTACTGAATATGATCCTTGTAATGTAGCAGGCAACATAGTTTATTTTCACCTGTTCCTTGGCTAATTGCATAATGTGTGCTATAAATATGTCTCCTATATAGCCCAGGGCACACAGTGGGCATTAGCAAGACAAGCAATTTTACAGATGAACCTTCTTCCCTCTGTTCTGAGTAATGCATGGGATTCCTGTGGGTTATTGAATAACTCTGGAAGTTTAAAGAGTGTTTCAAGTGCTAATTACAGACTCTCTTAATTTGTACAGAGCTGGCAATTCAAAAATATCAAGTAGTGCTTCTACCTGCATGTATCCTACTTTTCTAGAACTATAAATGTTTGAAAATTATATTACTGTGGGCATCTCAATCCACCGACTCTGGTAGCATGCCAAGAACCTCCATTGTTTTATTGGCAAATGGAAAGAAGACAACTGGTGGTGTAAGTGCAGGACCAAAAGCCAGGATGGTGATCTAAGTTTTGATACCTATTGATACAATGCTTTTGAGGAACTTCTCTCTCCTATTACCCTCTCTGAAATAATAAAACTTACCTAGCAGTATAGTAAGAGATTGAGCAGATTTGTTAGTTCATGTTTATACACAAAGCTGAAAAGTGTTCATTTCCCTGTGCTTGACCATTGCTCTTATTTCCACTTTGATGGGTCTAATAATCCTCTGTCTTGGCGGCACCAAGAGAAACTTTTGATGAAGCTCTGTAAAAGGCGGGGAACCAACAAGTGTCCTCCATGCTGCAGCTGAACTTATGTGGTTCATTCAGGTATTCCTGGATCACTTGGGTTGCTCAGGAGCAGAGGAGTCTTGGATGCCTGCTTTGGAAAGGTCAGGCCATCTAAAATACACTAGTTGGCATCTGCAACTATTCAGATTCCTGATTGCTGAAGTTTCCTATGAAAAAAGCAATCATTGTGGATTTTCATTTTGATTTAAAAAAAGTATTTTGTAGCATGTTGCATCATACTGAAAGGATAGTAGAAAAAAGCGAAGAAAGATTGTGAAATATATATATATGTTTGCGCAAAATTTGTTCAGAAACTACCATGGTGTGTCAAGAAAAAAAAATTTAACTGTCTATTAAAAGTTATTCTCTTTATTAAGTGGCTCTTATTGTTCTCTTTGCAGAAATGCAATTCATTACTCATACCTAACACAACTATTTTTCATTACTCTGCATTCTTGTAGCACAGTGAGCTGAACTCTTTACGGTGAGCCTAGAGAGCAGACATCAGATATTCTGGGCATGGTGGTGGCAGGGGGAGCATGAGACCTTGCAGAAGGCATGCTGGGGGTGGCAAGTGGAGTACAGAAAACTCCTCCTCATTACAAGAGTTGATGGGGACAGAGCAGGGCTCACTGCAAATCTTGGTCCTGGAAAAGTGAAAAACACCAAAACAGGGGAAGGTGTTTGGGCTTTTCATGATAAGGGGCATGGCAGACAACCAAGCTCTCATCGGAAGGCTGGGAAACATACCTCAAAATGACTAGCTTGTGTGAGTGTGTGAAGCAAAAGAGGTGGGTTTAGGGGAGAGCAGAAATGAAGAACCTGTGATCCTCTTAACCCCTGAAGCAACAGAGCTTGTGGTAAAAGGAAATGTAAGAACTTCTTCCATCCTTGTGAAGGATTGGGAGGGAACTGATGTTTATATGAAGGAGAGAAGACAGATTTGCTTGAAGGATGTCTGTAAAGCACAGAAAGGACTTGGAAGAATATTTGGGGCTCTTTCTTCTGCAAAACTGGAGATGCTGGAATTGGCTTTAATGGGAGGTGACGAACTGACTGCAAAGAGAGCTCAGTTATTAAAGAAGAGAAGTTACACGCAATGGCTCAGGTAGATGAAAAAGAAATGAAAAATCAATTCCAGTTGTCTGGCTCAACAGCTCTAGTGCAATACATATCTGAAAGATCCACTTGAGTTTTTTGAGTCACCAGCATGGCCAAAAAAAAAAAACCAAAAAGCAAAAGTTAGTCTTCCACATGCGAGGTTTGTCTATATGGGGATACCTAGGAAAGTGGATCTACATTTGTAAAACACTTTCCACTAAAGTTTGACTAAATCTTCTGTGGACAGTCCAACCTAAATTGAGTGTTCTTCAGCTTCTGTGTCATAATTTGCTACAGAAGTGAATGATGTCCACTTCAGTGTGGAATGAGCATGCCCACACGAATGTGATTGAACTGGATCCACTTTCAAATTAGTTCAGCTCATGAGTTACTAGTTAAACAAGTTTTTAGGTCAAGCGTATGATTCTAATCTACATGTTACAAGACTAAAGAACATAACAGGCTGGCAAAGACTTTGTTTGGGATATTGTTAGTCACTGTCAGTAAAGCCTGTGGGGCTCAGGTTTGCCAGGAGAAAGGCATTTTCAGCACTGTTCATCTCAGGCTCAACTTGGGAAGGCAAGTCACTGTCTTCAAGGATAGAAAAATTTCCCTGAGCCCTTCCCAGCGTCTTAATTCTGTGCAGTTAAAAGACTTCCAATATTTTGGGAGTGATCAAATTCATGCAGCATACTGGGAATTTGGACCCAGTCCCAAACAAGACAGGTAGGCAGTAGAGAAAAAAAAAAAATAAACAAACAAAAAGGTGTGGTACAGTGTATTGACTATTGGCTTTCTACTCTAAGATGCTGTCTCAAGCAACTTATTTGACTCACATAAGAGAAAAAATACCAGAAAGAAAAAGACTTTGATCGTTAGTTGCAGGAAAAAGGTCCAGAAATGAGAAAATAGCATAGAAAAAAGAAAATAATTATTTCCAAAAAGTAGGGGCTGAAGCAGTAGGCATTAAGTGCTTTTAAAAATTCCACAAGTAGCTTATTAGCCTTCTAAGTACTTAAGTATTTATTTTTGCATGTTTGGCCAAGGGCCTCATGTGAGCTGCTCATGAACAGGTTGGTCTTTTGTTCATTTTTCTGCTTATTGTATCACAGGAATCATTCTAGCCCCTGACACCCCAGGGTCTGTGGGCAAGACTATTTACAGGCTGCATATGGCACCACTCAGAAAGGTGTTTAAATAAAAAATACTCCTTGGGGGCCCTCTGTTTGGTGTGGAAAAGCTGTACTGCCCGCCGGCGAGGCCGCTGCGAGGTGAAGCAGCAGCACCATCTGGATACTTCGCCCTCCAAAACCCCAAAGGTTTTGTGGTTTCGGAGCGATTCCACCCCACTGAAGAGGGATGAACCATCTAACTGCACACTGGTGAGCAGTAAACTTAGAGAAGGGCATAAAGCACAAATGTCTCACTGGCTCAGGACGGGGAGAGCGTTTGCATCATCCCTGAGGCGCCTTGGTTGCCAGCAGCCCTCTGCTGACCCCAGGATCTGCCTTTTCTGCCCTGTGGCACCAACACTGCTGCTTGCAGCCTGCCCTTCAATTTTTGGGTGAGGGAGCAGCGCAGCGCGCTGGCTATTGAATTGCTGTTGGATTTCTGCGGCGCCGGAGCGCTTCCCGGGGCTCGCCTCCCCGGCCCTGCTGCTGCGCTCCGGCAGGCCGGGCACTTCCAGCACGCTGCGCCCTATGGACAAAGTGCTCTTCTCAGGAAGCTTGAAACATACATCTAAGGACCTCTCTGGCACCATTAATTATGGCTCTTCAATTTCTTCAAATTAGGACTCTATATCTAATAAAACACATGAGCTTAAAGATTACTCTATTGATTCCCAATTGAGGCAGCTTTTCAGTTTATGGCCAAGGGCAATCTATAAAACAGAGGCTTTAATTAACCCTGGTGAACGCAGCAGGCATGAAACACCAATACACTTAAAATATTCAGCACAGACAGCTGAAGGATCTTCTCAGCTCCCTCGTGTCCACCCTGCACACTCCCCTGGGTGACGAGCCATGGCAGAGGCACTTCCTCACCGGGCTGGGCCAGGGCCAGGGCCAGAAATCTCTCTGCTACCAGAGAGATCTTCATTGCTGGAAGTGCCAACTATGCCTGTTGACATGCCTGCCTGTTTGCCTTCATCTTGAGGGTTGGACTAGATGACCTTTAAAGGTCCCTTCCAACCCAAACCATTCTGTGATCTTATCTGCCCATGGCTTTGCAGGCAGCCAGGAGAAAGACCCACGAGCAGCCTGCTGGTGGTCTTCAAGGGACACCAAGCAGGTCCTGCTGGGGCGTGGGACCACGTGCCATGGTGGGCAGCTCCAGGGCTGTTCTTCAGACGGCTACAGGTCGTCCTTTTTCCTGTGGCTGTCATCTTGTGGCTGCTGTGTTGTGCTGTGCCTGTTCCCTGGAAGGATCTCCTGTAACTTAAGGGTGTTAAGCAGCTCCAGGTGCTGCACAGAGTTTAGTCAGTTATTTGAGGTCAAAGCTACTGCCGGTGCCTCAGCAGGGCAGCCCCGATATGGGCTCTGATGCACGTCAGGACACTCACAGGTGGCAAAATTCATTTATTTCATCAACAGCACATGGTCCAGCCTTTTCATCCACCCCTTTTGGTCCTTACAGGCAGACCTTCCAGAGGAGAAAAAAAAGATGCACTTTCTGCCCAACTTGTGCAAGTGCAGGGGGGCCGTGTCGCACCCGTTCCCCCCCCTCAGTTTCCGCCTCTGCCCCGCCACTGCCGTTGTTTCCTGTGCTGTGGGACAGCCTGCAAATGGCCTTTTCCTACAAAACCTGTCCTAGGGATTTGAACCTGCAGCATCTTTTCAGGAAGCGAAAGGAGCAGCGCTCAGGACCGCTGGCTGGCCAAGGGCGAAACGCAAGCCTGCCTGTGGGAAAGCATGCTTCTGCCTCACACGGCGGGGTTTCTGTAGCAGAGGTGCCAGCTTTTGGGGCCACATCGTAGCACTCAAGGGAACAGCACTAAACAGTGCAGCTACAGAACTCACCCCCACAAAAACCCCCACTAAATAAAACTGGGAGAGAAGACAGGGCTATGCAGGCAAGGAGCATTTGGCTGGTTTTCCTCTCTGCTTTCCATGGTGCATTAATTTTTTCCAGATGTGGTGCTTTCTGATAGAAAAGCAACTGTGTTATTGTGCTCTTTATTATTATTAACAACTTTCAGCTTTCTTATTACATCAGTAGGACACTTCCCCGGTCAGGGTTGCTGTTGTTCTAATGAACGTGGCTCATTTGTCTCACTCCCCGCCGCCCTCCCTCCTCACTCTGCTTTTTGTCTGCTTGCTCTTTGGGTAGTAATTTGATGTGTTGAACTCTCACCACCTCCGCTGCCCCTGGGGCTGAAGTTCTGACGATGCTAAACAATTAAAATGCAATGCAATTACAGGCAGTACAGAACAGCAGAGAGTAAGCCGGCAAAAAATCAGCTGTGCATAACGCTGCAGAGACTGCGTGGCTATCAGTCTCCAACTCCAGGAGATAATTTGTTTTTTCTAAGAAGCAATAATTGAGCCTTTCACATGTGCCACGGTTATGAACCAGTCAAAAGCCTGTTTGCTGTGTGCCCAGGAGCACCAGATGGGTTGGATTGTCCCCGCAGCTCTTCGAGGGCTACCAGCTTTACACTTCTAGACTTTTCTAGCTCCTGCACTTGTAAGTTATTCTTTTGACAGCTTTTATGCATACGAGCACCTTGTCTGAATTTAGCTGGCGAAGTGAGGGAGGAAGGGTGAGGAAGAGCATGCCAAACGACACCTGCATAGCTGGGGGGAGTTCAGGGCTGGAGCTGAACTCTGCTGCTCGCATCTACCCCAAAAAAAACCTGCAAGAGAGACAAGACCATCTCTAACCTTCAGCCCTCAGATTACAATAAGGGCTGTGGGTCAGGATGTGGCTGCAGGTGCCCCACGCCAGCCAGTTTGATCACACTCAGATACTTTCAGTCCTATTTTCATGAACCCCATGCATACCTTTGCAAAGAAGACTTAGTACCAGGGAGCTCAGCAAAGAGCTGCTACTATCAAAAAAGTAATTGGACGGAGACTTTTCACGTGGGATTTAACAGCTTACCTCAGTGAAGCATACACCCGATGCAAAGGGCAGGGAGGAAGGGATTGCAGGTTCCTGCAGCCGCTCTGCACAGCGTGCTGAGCATCAGGGCTGCTTGGACTTGCAGGTCAAATCCCAAAGGTGAGCTACAGAAAACTCTAAATGCTCCCTCCTGCTTAGCCAGAGCGCCTGCTCACGGCAGGGGGGAAAAGAGGCAGGATTGGGATGGAAAGCACCTCCCCTGTACAAACCCCATGTGGCTGCCCAGGGCAGCTCATCTGCCCTGGACTTGCCGGGCTTGCTTCCCGCATCCTTCCCAGGTCCCTCCCTCGCATCCCCAAATCCGTGGGCATTCTTTGCAGACATGGACAGTGACGACTTAATCCTATTGCACTACAGTGATTTAATCTCTGCTCAATGCTCTGCACGAGGGGCCTGGCCTGGACCTCTGGGAGATGGGGAAAAAAGGGGACCTGGACGCTGAACCAGGCCACGCTTTCATGCTGATTAAGGCGGGTACTTTACAAGCTATGGCAAGATTTCGTGCCCTTGTGCCATACTGTGCTTGACCAAGGGCCTAGGAGAGACACCAGGCACTCACCTCACAGGGGAGCTGGCCCTGAGGCACATGTGTCCCCCATCACCCCAGTCATTTCCTTCAGGTGCTGCCACTGTGTGATCACCAGGGAAATTCGACCCAGTGCACTACCCTCCCTCCCAGGTAGGTTTCTTATTGCTGGGGCTGCTTTGCACCCTCCTCCATGGCAATAAGTGCTGCTGTTTGCAACGGATGGAGGCTTTGGGGCATCTTCCATCCTCCAAAATCCTGGCTGCCCTCAGGTTGCCCTCAGTTGCCCAGGCTTGGCTGCTAGCTTAGGAGCAGGCAGGCTGAGCACTGGGAGGAGGGGTTTGCTGGGGATCTGGGCAGTATTTGAGTGCAACTCAGTCCCTGGTTCCTGGTGCACGGTGATGGTGTGTCTCACTGAGAAACTAAGGCAGGTGACGGGAAAAATTGTTGTTATCCTGTACCCATGTTTCTTCTCTTTTTGAGAGGTGTTGCTTTTTGGCTGCTCCCTCGGGTGGTCTGGTTTTGCCGCCTTCTGAAAAATCATGGCGTTACAGAGTGGAAGGCATCTGGGTCTCTCCGGGCTGCACCTGCTGCCCTTGCATGGCCGTGAAAGCATCTGCGTACCCAGAAGAGCTATTTGTGATGGGCACCACCTGGCCCTCTCTGCACAGCCACCATCGAGCTCTGTGCCTAAAAAAATACTGTTAGGAGCTCCATTTTAAACTCAACATTAAAGTTTGGAGCTCAACTCTCTACTTGCTGTGCCCAGCCTCGAAACCTGTAAAAGACATGATCTGGAATGATGCTCGCCCCCTTCAAATGGTTTCTCAAAGCTCACTGTTATTTTTTAAACTTCTTTTAAAAAGCATTTTAGCAGTTCTTTGCAACTTTACTGGCCTGAAGCAGCAGCATGTACTGGAGCGTGACACAGCAAAGGTGATGGATTTCTCTTATCTGGGTGGAGCGATGTGGAAGGAGCAGCAGAAGCAGGAGCCGTGCAGGTGGGGAGGGGTTCAGTCTGCTGCTTCAAGCAGTGTCTTGGGAGCAAAGGTAAGGGATGGCTTTTGATGAATGAATAGCGCAAATATGCTGTCTCTTTGGTCTGGGCTTTGAAAGTTTCAAAGACACAATTTTCCCATGCCTACAGATCACTGACGGCGTGAGCTGTTTGGGGATTGTGCCCTTGGTGGGGTGTATACTGTTTGAAGGAGGCAGGAACTTGCACTGAAGTCATCCCCGTGCTATTTGTAGGCTGGAAAACACAGCCCTGCCTTTCTCCGGGCAGCTTTTCTCACCACTGGTCATCTCAACGCAGCAGGACTGGGTCAGGTATGGTGACGCTTTGTCATAGAATCATAGAATGCTTTGGCTTGGAAGGGACCTT
>VYZW01032033.1:661-29527 GCA_013401315.1 Balaeniceps rex
ATTTTCATTAAAAACTTAAATTTAAGCTATACTCCATATAATACTGAGCAGTAGCACTCTTGTCTGAAATAATCGAATGGATGCACAGCACACACTTGTGCAAGTTCAAGATATTCTGAAGTATTACGGTACGTGCTTATTTGTAAGCCTGTTTGAATCTATGACTCAAAGCAGTGACCTCTTCTTACCTTTACACCGGCTTAACACATACATGATTATGTATGTAATACACATGTAATATGGTCTTATTCAATTGCCAAAAGAAGGTCAGAGTTCATGAGCTGTGAATGCGATGCTAGCCCTCTGTACATTGAAAAAGTAGTGTTAACTCAGGATGAATATTCTGAAACTTGGAAAAACGGGAAACCTTATTTCAGCTGTCTCTAAAGTGACATGCGTAGGCAGGACTGCACATTAAAAGCTCTAAGTATTGCTTTGCAATACTGCACATGTACTAAATCACATTGTAATACTCCACAGAAAAGCAACTGGGTTCAGTATACAGCTAGCAGATGTTATTTTAACCACTTGTTTAGAGCCACCCTTTAGATGGACAGGAAAAGATGTTTCAGCCATCTGTAGTACCAACCTTCTCTTTAAGGTCGGAGAGAATGCGTTCCAGTGCTCTAAACTTTCCAGAATCCAAGATCTGATCCATGTCTAACTTGAAGTCACTGACGTGAGAATATTGCTTACAAAGCAAATGCAGCTCAAAATCTGTCATTACTGTCATATCTTCAAAGATAAGGTCAGGGTTAGCATCACAATGTGTGGGTTCCTGTTAGCAAAAATGAAGGGAAATAATGCAATACACAATCTCACCAGACAGACAAGAAAAAACAAAACCACCACACAAGAACTTCCACAATTTTTGAAAGAACAAAGTAGCTCAACTAGACATGGACAAATGCCAGAGCGTGGCTCATGCAAGCAACAAAAGATGAACTCTGCAACCCCAGGTTTATAGTAGAGGATTATTACATCGCAATTTAGCTTTTACAAGAACTTGTACTACCAAAAGCTAAGAAGTATATGCTCAACCTCCATAGCAATTACCTAGTTCCCATCAAGCCCTACGACCTTTTTCCCCCTGTATCAGACCTCTTCCCCTGAAGACACATTCCCTAAAAGGGAGGTCCAATCCTTGGATAGATGGTAGAAGACATGGGAAGCCCAGCCCAAGATGTAGGGTGGGTAGAGGGATGTCATGCCTGGAAGAAAGAGGAAAAGAAAAGCCACATCTGGAGAGTACGATGGTATGAGGAGGAGTAAAAAGGGACAAAAATCCTTCATAAACCAATGGGTCACTTCTTCCCTTCCCCCCAACCTTGACTGGCTTTATTTTAAAACAAAGCTGAAGATATCAAAGCCAGCTGCAACTTTCTTAGAGCACCTGCTGCACATTCTGATTTTTTTTTTTTTGTACTTTAGAAAGAAGCAACAATTTTCCCCGAACTCCACAGGCATTAACCCCAGCCAAATTATAAAAAAAAAAAAAAAAATAATCCTCAACAGTTCAATACTTATACTTTCCCTATTTTAGTTCTGTACAGCCTAGATTTCATGCTATTCAGAAAACACTAGTAAACTCAAGTGCCCACCCAAGATTTTTTTCATAAGTACTTTGGTTTTAAATTCTGGGGTGGAGGGAAGAGGTGTTAAGGGGGAGCTAATGAAAAGGAGATGACTGCAGTCCCACAACTGTTCTCTCCATTCTAGTTATCTGATACAAAACCCAGCGTTAAACACATACAGAGCTTTATTAGAGCACTGGATAGATGCAGAGAAATAAAAAGCAGCAACAATGAATTAAGTTTTGCAAAGACACACCTTTGACCAGAGGACTGACAATAAAAAAAAAAAATAATTCTAAGTTGCACTAAAAATTCTGAGAAATTAAGAATTGCTTCTGAATCTCATCACCTTACCTTGAGCATAAGCATGGACATTGTCCTGAGCTTGTCAGTCGTGTAACACTGACGATGCAAGAGAGGGTGATTAGCCATTTTTCTAAGTTGCATCATTACATTTCCCATATCAGAGTTTTTCTCTGTAAACAAAGAAAGAAGGTATATTCAAAAGTAGTACAGAGATGCCTATCTGACACATCTTTACAAATAAAGTTCTCCTGAGAGGTAAGAACTGAATTTGACATTACACCTATTACCTGAACTTAGGAAAACATCATAGAAGGGATATAGTCAGTTTACGAGCATTAGACATTTCTACAAAGCAAGGACTTTGCAGTCATATTCGACATATGTCTGGCATGAAAAAAATCCAGCAAAAGGAAACAAGACCCTCACATACCGTTACCGTTAATAGTTTTCTTGAGCTTGTTTAAGAGATCACAGTATAGTTGTTCCTGTTTCTCAGACATGGCACATAATTCAACAAGATCTTTTTTGGGAGGTAGTTGTTTAAGGACCTGACAACATAAAAACATACCAGGTAAAAACTGTACTGTAGTGAACGGTCAGTAATTCTGTACTAACTTACAAGCCTGCTTTTAAGCTATTCTATTCATTCTCCCCATTCCAACTCCTTTCATTGGCTGCAACTTCGCTGAGTCAGCAGTTCGACTTACTCAGAACTTGATTTGGATTGTACATCACCCCCCACCAAGTAACATGGCCTGCACACTCCAAAACTGCACAAAATAATGATACATGCAATACCTGGAACCTTCTTCCTTGCTAATCAGAGATACCCTCTTCAAGCCACTGACTACTAAAGTGTGCAAGTACACAGAAACACTTTTTGGATCACTATTCAGTTTTTCCCTTTCTTTTATATATGCAATTCTAAATAGAAGACTTTAAACAGGTTTTGGATTTTAGAATGAAAAATAAACATTTTGATGACAGAAAAATAACTTAAACCACATATTTCTAGTCATACATGTACACAAATATATACATGCACATTCACTGCCTTAATCCTTTCAGTTAAAATAAAGCATCATTACTCTAAAGTCACAAATATTTTGTGGTTAATGTGAAGGATTCTCACTTATTGCTTAGCAGCACACCAAATCATCTTTTGGTGATCTTTCCTAACTAAAATTCCCAACTGTAAATGGTCAGCAAATAATAAGCATCAAAACCCAAAGCTGCAGGTGGTCACATTTTTACTTGCAAACTCCTGAAAGATGAAAGATAGCTCAAGTTTCTTGCTCTTCCTAAATAAACAGCCAAAACTAGCACTGACAAAATTTGCCCTTAAATTCTGTTAGTCTCAAAGATTATCAGGCTTTTTGATAATATGAAACCATTATTTTAAAGATAAAACATTACCTCATCTTTTACTCTTCTCAAGATGAATGGTTTTATTATCTGTTTTGCATGTGCAATCCTCTCCTTTTCATATACACTTTGTTCTTCAGCACTCTTCTAAGGAAAATATTGCAAGAATTCAATTACACTGTGAAGTTTTCAGCTGTAACAACACTACCTTAACTACTCTAACTTGATGAAAAGCCCAGCCAGAACAGACAGATCTAACAGGACCATTAGTATTCCGAGATACCCTATTATGACACATTTTTACTTTAAAGGGTTTATTTCATTGTTTCATTTTCTAGATTTTTGTAAGCACATTACCTGTTTCCATAAGATACCAATAAAACGGAAGTTATACAGCAACAGCAGTGTTCTAGCAAAAAAAAAAAGTTATTTTCAAGAAGAGAATATGTAATACTTACTGTTTTTGAAGAGAACATCCTTCGGATTTCACTTGTGCTACTGCTGAACATATGTGGCATGACAAAATTCAAGAGGGACATCAATTCCAACAGATTATTTTGAACTGGAGTCCCCGTTAGCAGTAAGCGATTTTTTGCCTGTTTGTCAAACAGGTTAAAAATTAATATTGGCAGAAGCAACACAGCTATGGAGAACTGAGAAAGTGAGCTTGGTTTAAACTCTAACTATTTAAACTTAATATATATTTAGATCTCATGGAATAATTTCCTTGTTAAGTCAACAAAATGGTTTACAGATCTGTGGGTAACTGAGCACATATCAATTTAAGACTATTCAAGAAGCCTAATCCAGATGTAAGAAACACCTTCCTGGCTCTATTACGGTTTTCCTTGTTTATTTTCTTTACTTTTTTTTTTTCCTTTTTTTTTTTTTAAATTAATGTGTTAATTGTTGCTCCCATATCACCATATCATATCTTTCCTAATGTCATACAGTACTTACACACAAGTTTTGAATTGCAAGTACAAGCCATAGTTTAATTGCTTAAAGATCAGCTTCTTAAAAAGGCTTTTGATGAAAATATGATCTTGAAAAATAAGTCATAATAAGTGATCATAAGTATATTATTATTGTATGACTACTACAGTGCTAAATCACAATAATCAGAGAAAGAGCTGTACTCCAATTTTGTCTTTTTCAAAATGCTCCTGAATCAGACCACAAGCTACAAGAAAAAATTATTTTAAAGCTATCTTTTCTTGCACAGTCCTATCAGAGTAGGTCCTTAAATACTACAACGTTTCAGCATGAGTCATCAGAATAGCATTTTTACAATCTTTACTATGGTGGGATAAAACTGGAAAATTGCTTAATACTGAAACTGAACCACTACTATTATTGGAATGAAGCTATATGAAATTTATTACATTTCTTTGGGAGCTTGTCTCCCTGAAAGAGTTCACAATGCAGGATCCAATCCTAAGACCACACCAACACTTACATCCACTTGCATACTGTAGTTTCTGGAACATTATCTGTATATGAACTTTATAGTTAATACTCCATTTTTCCCTAGCCCGTAACTACAAAACAGAAAAAACAGGAGTTGTCTTCTCTAACCCAACAATAATTAAACCTCTTACATTAATTGTCATAAGGTGCTGGTAGCGTACAGAGCTCATATTCTTGAGCATATGACCTTCATCAAAAATTGCATAGTTAAGCTTCAACTTGCGAAACAGTCCTCGATCATCTGAGCTGCTAATTGCACAGTTGTATCTGTCAGAGAAAGATATCACAAAAGACACATTAAATGCAAATGTAACATGAACATACTGTTATCATAATCAAATTAAATGCTGTAAAATTGGTAAGAGTTATGGAGAGTATACGTGAGGGGCAGTAAGTAAAACTGCCTAGAAGTAATGAACCATAACACAGTTTACTACTGGCAAATAATTACAGTTTACTTGATGAGCAAGTGCTCTCAGTAACACTTTCCAAAAAACTGTGCGAATCTACTACAAAGTAATATGTATCTATTAACATGTATTATGTAATTAATAGATAATATCTAAAGCATCTATTACATAGTATCTGTTACACATTAATAAACCCCTAGTTAACCATTACCTGAAAACAAAAATAAGTTCCCTTCCCATCTCACCAACTCCAAACATCGCTTGTTTTTTTGTACCACTAGAGGTCAGTAGGAGCTAACTAAATCTCACTTGTTATTTAATTACTGTACTTACGTAGTTACAATCACATTGAAATCGACAACTTTGTTATTAATGTCCACCCTGAGATGTTTCCTATCTTCTTGGGATCCTACAAAAGGACAAAACATAAAGTGAGTACAATTATATATATTTATATACATACAAAAATTAAGACAGCGCACAGAAATACATTCAGCAATAAACATGTGCATTTAAACAACTGTCTTAAAACAATGCTTCCATGAGCAACTCATCTTTTCTTAGGCTGACCGTGCAAGCAACTGTATTATTGGATTCATTTCTAAATTAGATTTCTCACCATAGTAAAAAAGGACATTCAGTTCAGGACACCACAGATGAACTTCTCTTATCCAGTTATCTGTAAGACATTAAATTAAAAACCAAGTCATTTATACTTTATTATGTCTTACATAACTTCAGACACACCTCAGCATTAACCAAACATCCGATTTTAAAGCAAATCCCTCTAAATTCTCCTGAAGGTTAAGAAACTTTCTGTCTAAACACTGGAAAACTGATAATATTTAGGCATATTAAACAACCCACCACTGGGCTTTAAGTAACTCTTGCTTAACCAGCTTGCACTTCAAACTCCTACAGAAACAGACCCTGCATGGTCTGTAACCACCATGTAAAAATAATACAACGCTTAACTTTTCAGCCTGATTTCTTCCCTAGACAGTTAATTCCTCAGAAAGCAAACCACTTCGTTTGTCGGTACTCGCATCCAGAAGCGTTTCATCAGGAGAGACAGTGCCTCTGGGAGTAGGCAAGGAAGCCTGACAACTCGAGCCAGCTCCAGGTGTGCAGCCAGCAGAGCTGCCACCAGTGATGTTACCGTGCCCAAGGGGAAGCAGCTTGACAGCCAACACACATGCTGACGCCAAACCACAGCAGAAGGGGGTCTCTGGTAAATGCCACTTGACCTGGGCCAGACCCAGATCGGGGCTGAGGAGACACCTTCAGAAAAGCATCAGGAAAGCTGCAGCTACACCGCATTTCCCAGGCATCCCTGTGCTGGATGGCTTGCGCCAACCTGCTACTACAATTCATGAGCCTCTACGGTTCACTTCAGAAAAGCACCGTCATTTACACCTGTATGTACACCTCAGGTTTTAAGTAACATGCATTTTTAAGAGTTTTTTAAAAAAATGGATTCTAGTGGACTTTAAAAGCACACTGAAAATGGCAGTTTCGAACTGACATTGAACAACCAGAAGCTTTTCTGATGTGCTAAGAGAAATTTTTGAAGCCCGAACAAGTATTTTATATTAAAAGCAGCATTTTCTTTCTAAATTAAACTTGCTACTTTCTTGTTTCTATAATCATTCCACAAAACCAAATTTAACTCCACGGACAACTAGTTTCTGCTCAAACTCAGCTTCGCTGACATATTTTATTCCACCATATTCTTCCTGCTTTCAAGTGCGGTCATTAAACAATCAAAACACACAACTAAAAGAGAGTCAGCCTCGTTGTTTTAGGATTTTCATCTGCTTTGACAGATTCTGTGCAGCAAAGAGGGAAAAAGACATTGAATGTCTCAAATGCCATGAAACCTAATCCTAAGCACAGCCCAAAGACTAGGAATTTCAGCCAGTATTCAGCAAGTAAAAAGACTACTTTGCTAAACAACTTCAAATTACAACAACCAGCTTTATTTTTGTGAAGCATACAGAGCATATTAAAAGAAAATTCCATGTTAGGTCTAATTAATTCAGAACAAGCATGCCTTCAGTATGGCTTGCATTCCAATTCAAATTACTTAAGGAGTTGAATATCACTATAACAAAATTAAGTTTTCTTTCACAAAATTATCTTTGTTTCATAGTCTGTCCATGATTATTTTTTTAAAACAAACAAATAATTTTGAAGCTTGTAACTTACCTAATGTTGAGGCTGGCACAACTATCAAATGGGGACCCTTATCGCCCTCTTGGTAGAGATAAGCTAGAAATGCAATAGCTTGAATTGTTTTTCCTAAGCCCTAAGAGAAAACAAATCCATTTAAACAAAATTTACAATCTGTAGAACATAATAGTGGTTTGTACTCATAAGACAATGACAGTGTAGTCAATGTTAACTAAAGATTACAAATCTGCATAGGAAAATTGTTCTGTTTAACTGCATTGTTTTACAGAAGACAATTCCTTCTTAAGTACAATTGCAGTCAAACTCAATTATCTTTTCAGGTCAACATTTGAGCATCAGGGATTCATCTGTTCCATTTATGAAGTTTTTCATTTTAGTTCCAAGTTCATCCCTCAAATCTTCTTCAGAAATTCACCTTCCTGAAACAGTGCTGCAGACAAATGATTACTTGGAAACTAATTGTTTCTTTCCATTTGAGCCAGTTATACAAATGATATTCCATCTATTTCTGAAGTGGAATTTAATATGGAAATCAGATTTCTTTAAACTAAGCTTATGTTTCCACCAATACTCACTTTCCTGTCTTCTGTATCATGGATTTAAAAATGTATCTTATCTACTGCAAAATCTGCGCATAAGGTAGTTCTTACAAATACGAAAGATACAGAAGTTGAGAAACACTGCTTAAGTCTTAGTGAAGCAAACCCATCCATTCACACATGGTTTATCACAAGATGAACAGCAGCCAGAACTAAAAGCAACTGACAACACATTTAGCATTTTGCTGCTGCATCACTAAGTTTGTTCTGTTGTGCAATTACAGGTGGTGTCGGCACGAAACAAAACCTCAAACCCACAAGCTTTTCTCTCTTATTTCAAAACTTAAGGGGAGTGTAATGACAAGAGATGGTTGAAATACTGGAGAAGCAGAAAAGGTTTCTACCCGCTTAGTTTTTTCTGCATTGTTAACTACCTGTTTTGAAACTGATGGAGAAATGTAGAAGATAGGGGGTCACTACAACTAAATGCTCGACAAGTAGAATGAATTATATTTATGGGCAAAGAGCTATTAAAATTAAGGATTTGAGGATAATCTGTTGTGGCAGAAACTGTTTCCATTGCATCAGAAGACACTGTGTGACTTGTAATTATCAGTGTCCACGAATCTTGGGCTACCTTTGACTTTCAATTTGAAAGTAAGAGCTCAGTAGCTTCTAAACATTTGGTGAAACTGTTTGCAATTTAAGTTATGTTAGCTAAAACAAGTTACTTATAATCCGCTTGGGGTTTCTAAGAAATGAAAGAATTAAACAAAGTCATTTTTTAAAACCTTTTCACAATTCTTAAATAATCAGTTTCACACCTACCATTTCATCAGCCAATATGCCATTCAATCCGTGTTTATGCAGCAGTGCTAACCAGTTCAAACCGATCTTCTGATATGGCTTGAGTTCCAAACTGTTAAGAAATCAAGCTTAACGTGTTACCATCTTTTATTTGTTTCTCCATGAAACACAACTGTACACTTATGTTAATCACAGAATGATAAGTTTAACATTGCCTATATCTTAATGCACTCCAGATCTCCTCATGTAGTGAAAACCACAAACTTTATTTTATCACTCACCTGAATACCAAAGAGCATTTCTGAACTTTCTAAGTAGTTTATCTGAATTTTCATACATCTTAAATGATCAAAGTAAATGTTACGATAAATACCTTTCTTCTAAAATCAGTGATCCACAGACAGTTAAAAGCAGTTACATAACTGCTAATTTTTAAAATACACAAAAAATTAAGGGCATTTAAGCAGCTGCATCACTAAGTTTACTCTGTTGTACAATTACTGGTGGTGTCGGCACCAAACAAAAACCAAACACCCACAAAACACACTCAACAGCAAGTCACCTAGTTCAGCATTTTTTGCCAAAGAACAAACACAACTGATAAGCTCCCTCTGAACAGTTCCCTCTTCCTCTCAGGTTTTATTTTGACACAGCTGAAAATCCTTTTGCTATTTACCAGTAACAGCCTCGAAGTCTAATTCAGATTACTACTCCAGCCATTCCCACTTCACCCCTATGCTTCCTAACCCTTAGGATAACGCCCCCCACCATACCCATTTCCATTCCTCCTAAGCTCTCTCTTTATTCCCAATATCCATTTAGAGATCCTCACCAATTTACCTCTCTGAAATAAATCCTCCCCCACCCCCACACATTCCCAGTGCCCCTCCCACTGGATACAGAATTCCAGATCATTTTGTACATCAGAACTTCCTGACCAAGGCCTTCAGTCCAGCTGATAGACTTTACAAGTTTGCTCAGATTCATATCAATTTGGTATCTTTGAAATGTAAGGTCCCCCACTACAGAAGCAGTTTTGTTTGGCCTTTTGTTTGAAAAAAGTTGACAATTCATTATCCCATCACTCAAGGTTGGCTTCTACATTCATCAAAAACTGGAGCAAGTAAAACAAGTATTGAGCACAATTATATCTTTTTGGTTTTATGTTCTTATCCTCCTCAACAGCTTTCCTGACACACTTAAAAACATTTGTTGGATTCCCTCAAGTGTTGCACATCACTGTCTAGCTCACTGAGAGCTGCTGAGTGTCAAACATTTGCAACTCTACTTTCAGAGACTAGTTTTGAAAATCCCAGCCTTCAAGTGTACCTTATTAACTGACACCCTTGCAAGTATAAAAAAGGGAAAGATACCTCTGATTCAGAATGGAGGGTTGCTCTATGTTCCATCCACATCCTCCGTCTTCAGTAATCCTGGTAACTTGTTTTGTCAGTTTATTTGAAATGTCTTCACATTTATTCATGAGCTTTAGAACCACGTCTCTCTCCTTCAGCAGTATCTTGCAGTTCCACACTATGTCTTCTGACAAACCAGTAGTCTTAGTCATTTTCGTAAACTGCAAAATAATAAAAAAAATACTATGAGCACTGGTAATAGCAGCAAAGGTGCTACGGTGAAAACCCACAGCTGCTGCAGGCAGCAAGTAATTCAGGTAGCAGACAACAACAGCATCCCGATCTCCTCTCAAAACTTCAAATATTCCTTACACACTTGGCCCACTGCAAAACTGTGTGAATCCACGCTGAGGGTCATCATTACAGCTCCTCGCACTGTAAAACATATCTTAAAATAAAAGAGACAATTTTTCTGAAGAGTTTCTAATGTAAAATACAGGAGCTTTAAACTCTTAAAATCCTCAAGGAAAGGCAACGTACAGTGAAAAGCAAGCTTTGAATGAAGGTCAGCCCCACTAACAGAACAAAACCACAAAAGGAAGAAAAAATTGCTCTTTCTAAGCAATCCTTATTGGATACTACAGATATAAAATGTAAGCATAATGTAGGTATCAAGGCAAACCAATCTATGAAGAAGGCTATTAAGAATTTGTTATGAATCTGTCTGGAGCTCAGCATTACTCGGTCCCAGTTCTAACTGTACCACAAATGGCACATTCAAACCCAACTTAGGCAGACTGGAAAAAAAAAAATTAAGGGATAAGAAGTTTTTCAAAACTATGTCAGGTTTTTTGTGGTCACCAAGTACTGACAGACCCAAAAGATCAGCAAGAATTGGTTCCTTTCTTTTCAGTTCTTCACATTTCAGTGTTGGAGGATAATTTCTTCACCAAGGTAAGATTCACCTAAACTCTTTTTTCTTGCAATGAACCTGACCTCCTGTGAAATCTATGAAACACAAACTTACACAGATCTACCAGGTCATTAGCACTTGCTGATACATTTTCATGGGCAGTACCATCATCCTGACAAGGTTTCAGCACCACTCAGTTTCTCCATTTTTTTTGCACGTCCATGTTTCAAGTCACTATTATGCTCATTTTACAGAGGGACACACAAGATAAAACACACAAATACATTTTCTAAGTGTCATAGCAAACAAGCTGGCAGAGGACAAGTCAAGATACCAGAATCTCAATGTAAATACAAACTAACACAAGGCCTGTCCATTGCTCCTGAGTGCGCCTGGCTTACAAAGATGAAGCGCACCAGTATTTGAATCAAAAGCTTTCAGATGAGCCATGGGGACAGCCCGCATTCAGTATCACTGTGGCTCCCTATCCCGCAATAGGGTAATCCCCTCCTATCCTGGCCGAGAAGAGATCTTTAAGTGCTGTAACTGCTCTGCCACCATGTCCTCACCTTCTCAAAACACGTGTTCCCACCTTGACCAAGACTAACTTCCTCCACTGCTTTGTATTCGAAGTCTACTACTAAGAGCAGAGGTTGCTTCGCTCATGCTTGCTAGAAGATGCATCTAATTAGCATTTTTTTTTTTTTAAATAATGATTCCATGTCACAATCCTTCCTACGTCAGTCATGGACACATGCTTTCTCCAAGAGCTCTTGATCTCTTTGTTGTGAGAATTGCTACTCACAAGTCTCATTCCAACAACCTTGTACCAGCCACAGACCTACCATGTGACACTGTCTTTAATTAAGACTTAAATTTTCCTATTTTTTTCCTTTTAAACTATAAAGCATTATTAATTTTGACACAGAAGCCTTACTTCCACCACTTGTTTCCTCAAGCCCACACTAGTTACTTTATATTTCCTCCCTCTAAACTTCCTATCTTCACTACAATATGGATATTCTCCATTTTAGACCCAAGAAGCCTGAAGTTGTGTCAAAACAGGCCCTTCAGGCCCATCAGCTTCTCCTGGATTCCTCGTAGGCCATCTGCAGAAAGTGTAAAATCTTCTAATAAATTTATTTCTGCAGTAACTGGGTTCATATTTATAATTATAGTATTTTCATGTCTATTTATGCATAAAGTTATTTCACTGTAAAGAACAGAAATCTTCCTTTTTTATTAATGGATTTAAAGAAGTGAAGAATACAAGACCCTTTGGATTTGCCATTCTTTTGTTAAAACATAAGTAATTTCCACACAGATTTTTCTGAACTTTAAATCAGGGATCTGTTAAAATTTAGCACAAGATTTCACAGGCACATATCCTCCAAGAATTCCTTCCTTAAGAAGGGGTCATATGATCCCGCTATTACGTGTTAAGTAACTGATCAATATTGCCACATTGCAGAGTAAAAGCAAGCTTTGTTAAGCTGAAGTGTAAAAGCAGGCTATGCTTTGACTCAAAAAAAAAAAAAAAAAGCAGTGATGCCTTTACTGACAGCCTGCCATTACAGTTTTGGAGGTTTTTGGTTTGCGGTTTTGTTCCATTTTAAACAAAACCCAGAAAGTTTACCAACACTCATAGGTTAAAACAGGCTAAGGCATACACGTCAACACTTGTGAAGAAGTTTTCTAAATAGACACCTCTATTTAGAAATAAAAAAAGACATAAAGAACATGATTTTTAATAGGCGATTAAAAAATTTCAACATTTGTTTTGATGCCTAAAGCTTTGGTTAGCATGAATATAAATCCTGTAATCTATAAGTAAAGGCGTGGAGAACGAAGCCATCTGTTATTAACAGAAATTGTATTGTTTCGTGTCAGCATGGTAACATTCATCTCCAAGTTACAGCAAGAAAAACTTTAGCCACTGGTTTACACGTGAAACACATGACGTTACCCTGTTGCGCAGGACACAAAGCAGATCCTCAGGTGGCCTTTGGTTTACTAGACGTTCTGACATGCTCCCAGGTTCTTTTTTTTTTTTTTTTTTTTTTTTTTTTTTTTTTTCAATTTGGTCCCAATTTTTTTTTTTTTTTATTTCAAATGAGGTCCAAAAGTGTGAGACCATCACAGACAACTGAACCCATGAGCTTCCACAGCATGCTTTGAAGAAAGGTCTGCTGGAGTCCTGGGCTGCAGCAGTGGCCCATGGTGCATAACTGCCACACCGGCACTCTACTTGGGCTTACCTTACACCACTTGAAGGTGATTTAGGATTTCACTTTACTGCTTAAGAGTAAAAGTCAGCCTCACTCGATCAACAAACCCCAGTTCCACTTTAAGCAGCTCCCGTTTCTAACCTGATGCATTTGCTGCTTCCCTTCAGTTTGCTTTGGTGCAAGATGCTTCTGGATTTCCTGCTAGTTTGGTTTTCATAGCAGTTTGTACATGTGCAGCCAAACAAAATGAGAGATGATAAAAAACCCAAAGCTACCCTCCCTTGAGTTTGTGTCTCCTAGCTCATATACTATTGCAGTATACAGAGTATGATGGACAAGTAAGTCCATCTTTCATTGCTCTGTTCTCCCATTCCCCTAAAAGTAATAAGCTAAATATATGCTATGTCAGAATTTCTATGTAATATTTTGCATCAGTTTAACTCGCATGTACTGCTTAAGAATTTGTAATTTTTAAAAACAATAGATGTTGTTTAATTCGCATAAAGTCTTTAAATGCTAAAAGAGATGGCTTATTTTGTGACAGAATAATACTGCGAATGAGAGAAATGCGAGGATACAGCAAATCTCATACAGATACTTATGTTTCTATGCTAAAAGGAAATTTCAGCAGTTAACAATTATAAACCTTAAAAATAAGAAACTAAATAGCATTTAACTCCCTCCAGTTTGTACCCCTGCATTTACCAGAGGCAGCATGAAATTGCATTGGGCACACACAACAGGCCAAGGAACAGAACACCTCCCCAGACGCCAAAAGCTCAGCTGGGCTCCTCCTGGAGCCAGTCTTGGCTCTGCCCTTGTTTCTTGGCACGCACTGAACACAGGCAGGTAGTGCCGTTACGTGACGATGTTCACAGCCTGTCTGCTGAGGAAACGGCGCCAAGAGCTGCCATTTCCAACACTGGCCAATTCCAAGTCTGGAAAAGAGAGCACTGTTAAAATATCATTAAGCACCAATGAGTTTTTTAGAGGAGTGAGGGTGAGGAGGAAGGGCGATGGCCGCCCAGAAGTGCTTCCACCAAGGAAAGAAATCATGCTGTCTGCGGGCCACAGTGTGTGCCAGTGGCATGTCACCAGGACCCCGAGCAAACAGGAGAGGACGGTGGGAAGCCAACGTAGGAAAGGACCCACCAGGAGAGGAAGCACCTCTAATGGCTGTCGGTTTACTAACACATGTCTATCCTGAGGAGGTGTAAAGCATGAAGCCGGTACAGAGCGGGCTTGCACTGTGAGAGGAGAACATTGCTGAACACTGGCCCCCTGCACAAAAGCTACCTAACACGTGACATCAGACCAAGCCACAGAGAAGTGAACTTTCCTCTTCACCCTGTCCTGCAGTCTGCTCTGAACCCTCGTCTTCACCTTGCCCTCTGCAGCCAGCCATGTTCTCGGTGCTCCTCCCTCCCTCTCCTCCTAGCCCTCACAGCCCCGCTTTCTGCTGACCACCCTTTAGTTTGCCTACCCCTGCACCCCTGCCTGCGCCCCTTGTGTTATAATCCCCAATTCCCAGCAGGGGAGAGCTGCTCCTTGTGAACTTCTGCTCTGGCATCTCCCACTTGGGCATCACACCTCCTCTTCTGTCTCAGCTCCATGCTTGGGCTTGCTTCGACAGCACAGGCACCTGGGACCACCCTTCCAAACCTTCTGCCCTCAGAAAGCAATGTGCAATTTTAAGTCGTGAATATGAGTACTACTACTACTCAGAAAGGTGCTCTCTCAGAGCACACATCCCAATCTATTTTGTTACCTACTACTCTCCCTACGCACACAACGTATTCTGGAGAGAGGCATCACTTCTCTGAATGAGGAGACAGACACCTAAAGCCTCAAGGACATACCCGAGCGCCTTTTATGCAAGTTAGTGTTTGAGAGGAGGCACTCCCAGCTAGTTACCTCCAGCACTGAAGACTGGAGTGTGGGCACTTCCAAATTGCCAAAGGAATCAATCCTTGTAAGCAAGGACATTTTCAGCGCTCTCCATTTATTTTTTTGAGAACCATGTTTGTTAATTTTTTTCCTGTGTATTTTAAGTGTTACTAGATCAAGTTAAACATCTGTCTTAAATATCTGCTCCAAACAATAAGTATTTTCAAGCGTTCTTAATAACTTAATAACGTCACAAGCTCGAAATGCGTTTAAATCCACCTGAAAAAAAAAACCTTAGTCCAACTTAAATAGCTTGTCTAGAACAAAAAAGCCATTTTAATGTACGTTTTCCTGGAATAAGACGTTCAATTTCTAAATAAGTAGGCTTTAGTCTTAATCTCAGGCTGACAGTCTTAAGATCTTCCTCAATTCTAATAACAAACAAGTGGTAACAACTTCTAGTGCTTTACATTGTGTTACAAGAGATACCATTATAGTGAAAAGAAACCTTAAAACGAAGCCAATTTCTTTAATGCTGAAACTGAATCAGCTCTCTCCATTATTCCACCACTCTTATTAATTAGTAGGAAAAATGTTGTGTCACTGAGCTACTGGATCTTTATAAACAATTAAATCCACACCGATATGAAACATCTGCTAAAATCTGCTGCGAACTACTTCTACTCTGGGCAAGTATTCACAATACTGCATAAACGTGGTTGCTGACAGCAGCAATCTTTATGAAAGACAAATTTTGAATGCAAACAGGCCCATGCAGCTTTTTTTTCTGTTAAATATTTTACACAGAGAAAAGGAGAACAGCCCTGTAGCAAATATTTCTGCAAAGAATTAAGCTGAGGCAAAATCCAACAAGTTTAGAAAGTAATAGCCGTATGACAGATGTTCTGTGAGAAGCCAAAGGCTTGGGGCAAAACGAATTTCTTTTGCAGCATACCTGCACCTTGTATTTTTTTCAAGTATCCTCCTCTTGTCTCCCCTCCTTGCAACACAACATACAAAGATCATTTTGTTTTCCTTAAAAATCTGTTTAGTATCTCTTACTGTTCTGTGGTAAAACATTTCACACACCAAATAATAAATGTTATTGTTTTACAGATACTGAAGAGGCTATATTCTGCTCTGAAAAAATACAAGCGGATCTTGCATACATCAGTGGGGGAGGTTTCAGAACACATACTGATGAAAAAACATACCAATTACTCTGTAAGAGGGCCTATGCACAGTTACTGCTTTAAAATCCAAAGTACTAATAAATTAAACCAAGAAAATCTGCCGTAACGCACTTCAAATTTCTTACCAGGACGTTGCCTTTATCAGGTCTGATGTCTTGCAGTTAACTGAAACTGCATGAAATGTGAAGGCGACAAACAAACCATGGGAAACATTTGAAAGTAACATCCCAGTGACAGTAGATAATCTACTTACCAAGAGATATCGTTTTCCCTTCTGTTGTGGATTGTGGTTTAGCCTTCTGATGCTTTACCTTTATTAATAAAAACACGGCAGCTTGCTCCACTAAAAAATGGCTGCACTGCTCAGCTAGCAAAACCATGCCAGAGACTAAGCTGCAGTAGATTACAGAAAAAAGACCAAAAAAAGACAACAACTGTTTCTTGTATGAATCTGAAAATATCCATGCTGGCACCTTCAATCATAGAGCTACCCTGGAAGCTGCTGCTGCTGCTGTTCAAGTGTCTGCAGTAAAGGTCCTGCCACGTTCTTGCCTCCTGCCTGGGTTTTCAGCTACAAGAGCTCAGAACAGGCTAGCAAACACCTCCTTCCCAAGTGAAAGCTCTAATTTCTTCTTATGCAGTGAAATCAACCAACTTTCTATGCTACAGAGTGAGTGACAGTAATGTCAGCCAATCAGCTTGAGATTTTCAGGAAAATCACCCCTTAATTCATTCAAAATCAGGTCATATGACACTATTTGAAATGCTATTGGCTTAGGAGGAACATAGCATTTTAGCCTAATCAGGATAAGGCCACCCATCTAAGCCTCCCTAGGCTGAAGCCACCTTGACTCTAGGCAGGCTGGGGATAGGGAAAGAAGAATGCAGACCTACCAGAGCCTCCCAGCTGTTAAAGGGCCGGAGCGCTATTATCTTCTGAGCCTTTTTCTGAGAACACTGGGGAATCAAAGTCAGTTCGCTCGGGGAAGCATCCTGCAGGAAGCTAAGGATTTTTGCTTTGTAGCCATCCTCCATCACTTCGTCGCCACTGCTATAGTCCTCGTCAAGGGAGCTACCACCGTCTTCAGAAGCTGACTCATCCTCCGAGTCTTCTGTTTCTCTTTTAGTACTCCATATGCTCCTTTTGCCTTTGTCCTTTTTCCGAAAGCCGTTCTGTTCTTTCCCGGAAGATTTCGGCTTCTCTTTACTCTCGCCACTTCTGCTCTTGGCGGAGGCTTCCGTCCAGTCAGAAGCTTCACTTTTGGGAGGAAATTCCATGCCTATGTATGCAATATAGAAGGCAACAAGTCAACACATACTGGTTAAGGGTGAATTAAAACCCACTGTTCTTCCAAAATAAAACCTATATAGATATAAAACACAATCCTAGTATTTAATACACAACAACTCAACAGCAGGTGTTACTAAGAGAAAGAGAGGAGCAAACACCATACGAGTCTGTTTAAAACATGTAAATAGTACCAACTGTGAGTATACGATGAGCAATGCTAATTTCTACACTGCTCAAATAGCAGAAGGTTTTAAGTAACTATCTTAAAATACAGATGATCAACACTATGTAATATGTGTGAGCTGCAGAAGCTCCAAGGTAAGAGCAGATATTTAAGAACTCTGATGTTTCACTGGGATGAGATACTGGTCCCACTCCACCTGACTGCAGAGATATTAATTCTGCTGATTTCAGAAAACAAGCCTACTTTCACCATGAGAATTACATATTTTTTCCATTGTAATGAATCTCAGTACAGCATTAGAGGTGGGACAACAAAAACATGCACTTGTTGAAGAAACTGGAAGAATGAGGTATTTCCGACCAAAATAACCCTACAGATGTTATTTAACAGAATGTGAGCAAGTCATTTTCAGAAGTGACTTTTATGGGGTTTTATTCCTTCTTTGGAAAAAAGCACTTTGCAATGCTTTCTCTTCTGCCCAATCCCAGCTTGCTGCTGATTGACTTCAACCCCAATGCCTACCTTCTCAGAAGCAGCAGCAGCAAGGACCCAACCTCATGCATATTGATAGCTCTCTCCACTTGCAAAGAATCCAATTAAGAATACTATCCTATCCCAAGAATACTTAAATAGCTGATACAGCAAAACATACATATCTGACAGCTGTGTAGCGCTCTGAAAAGTAATCAACTCATTAAATAGTATTTAAGTTATAACTCACAGATTTACCTGGAATCACAATTCTTGCTCCCTACCACATTTAATGCACTGATATTTATAAATCGGTGCACAATTCAAGGCCTATTTCTAGTATTTTTCTCTCCTAGAACATATTTTAAAAGGATAAAATAGCGTATCTCACTTATCACCTATGCAGTTATTTGCAATTACTGATTTACAAATTACTCCAGTTAAAAAACAAAACCTATTTTTAAACAAGCAGGAGGGGAGCAGGTGTCAGCTTTGACACATTTCAAAATATATTTTATGATATACCCATAGGTAATTACAACTTCTTATGCAAATCCGTATTAGCAAGGCAAAGAATTCACCTTTACTTACAGAGCAAACGATAAAATAATCATGACACTTGAAAATAGAGAAAAATTGAGTTTCCTTCTTTTATCCTCCTCATAATACTAATTTCAAGCATCAGTCCAAGTTTCTAGGCATAGTGTTGTCAGGACTGTCATTGCTGGACATTAGAAAAGATTTGTATCACAAGGCTGTTTGTTTTATCTTGGGATAAAATATCTGTCTTTACCCTCATCATCTTCTGCAAATACTCTCAGGGCCTCCAGTGCTTCATGAAACACCCAGTTATGTTCCTGAAGTACATCTCTCAGTTCCTAGTAAAAGATAAGAAGTTTTGTATTGTGGTAAGATAAGCAAAAACTAAATTTCTATGCATAATAAAGTTGAGGCACTAACACTTAATTTGAATTGCACAAGGCAAAGAAAACCCCTGTAAATCAGATGATTCAAAATAAAAGAAATCAAAAGGAGAAAACCCTTCGGTTTATCCTCATACACTCAGTTTAGGCAGAGCTGCCCTCCACTTTTCAAAAGGGTAAGAACACACATAAACAAGTTTTGCTTCCAACAATTTAAAGCATGGTATTAAAATGCCCTGACCAGTTGCTGAGTATCGTCAGGTACTAAACTAATACAAAGCGCACAGTGTATCTAGTCATCCAGGGGAGAAGAGTGTGAAAGAGAGGGAGGGATAATTTCCCCGTGCTTTTTTATAATAGGTCATCAAATTTGACTATGCCAGGCTTGTCACGGGACCAAAAAAGTAGGATGAGAAGTTCCATGTAGTCCTGATTACATTCAACTGCTCTCAGTTCAGGGCAAGTTATATTCCAAAAGCAGCAACAGCGAAGACCTTCCTACCCTAGGCTCTTTCCAAGAGCGCTGCTGGTGTAAGGACTGTTTCATTTGAACTATCAACAGCTGCATTTTTCTTAAGAAGTCAAAACCTGAAGTGCCATCAGGAGACATGAGCTCACCTCCTTATCCAACCCAGGGAATGTATTTTGCAGCTTCTTCACAAGCATCTCTTGCCTCTCCCATTGTCTTTGGGATTCTGACTCATCCAGACGCTTTAAAAAAAGAAATCCATTAGGTTTAATGTAAATGACAAACATAGAAACAGAAAAAAACCCAAACCTAATCAATACTGCTTATCACTGAAGAGCCACTCTAAAAGACAAAAGCACTTAAGACAAATCCAAGTTGCAGAAGTAATTCCTCATACATAGCCAATAATCAAAATAACACCAAAACTTTCATAAGCATAGAAAATGTTTTCAGTCACGAAAGACTGGCATTCTTTACTTGATAAGCATACACACTGCAAAGTTACATACCAAAATATAAACAATTTAGAACTATCTAGTTTGTATTTCTTTAAAATAAAAAGTTAGTACTGATTCTGGATGATATTTAAGGCAGAAGATGGCAGGGTTAACAGTCAGTCAGTTAGGTTAGATTACCAAGTGTGCAGTATTTAACCCACCAGAGTCTATAAACATGTCAAATGGTGTGTTTATATGAAGATTTATAGGTAAAAAAATCCACAAATACTGTGTCACAGCACCATGGAGTCACATCAAAAGCTGGCAAAAGTTTTCATCAACAATAACTTCACTAACAGCTACTATCAGCCTGCAAAAAGGGAGGTTTCTTACGAGTGCCAAAACTTCTACATGCCACAAGCTGCTCTGTTATGTATTCACCACAAAGAATTACGCAAGTTTCTTCACAGAGCTTTGAATGCAAAGTGGTTACAGAGCTACTTCTCTACAGCAGAGATGCCAACAGGTTTGATCAATATTTACTTCACTGAATGATGCTATTTGCTGAAAGAGCACAAACTAGATCACCCAGAAGCACTCCGAGTAACAGAGGACATGGTTCCTTTCTTCAGTGAGCCTATGGTATCATTACGGCTACAGCTACAGTACGTACAATAGCTGTCAAAGTATGCTCGAGTCTTAGGAACCAGAGGAAAAGCAAGAGAGAAAAAAAAACAACCTGCAAGCTTTCTCACTACAATTCTCTATTACAAATTCTAAAAACCCGTGTTTCAGCTTTATTTTTCCCAATCCTTCCCCTTTTAACTGTAATAAGCACAGAAGTCAAACTGCTGCATGAAACCAGGCCCCGTGAAGCACTGTTTGCTAGGCTGGCTGGGTAATAATTCAGTAAAGTCTCCTTTGTAACCTAACCCAAGGGTTTAGTGAGGAGGAACAAATCCAAACCCCAGCAAATCTTGACTCACAAAATTCACAGCTCTCCTCCAGGGAGTAGGGGAATATCCAAATAATATTCTTTTTGCTTTCCTGGAAAACTCTGCGTTTTCTTAATTTTGTTCTGACCAAGGACAATATTTGGTTAAACTTCAACACACAGTCACCGTTCTCCATCCAGCCTCCGGTATTTACTGTAGAATTCCCTTTCTCTACCATAAGTGGTTTCCAAGGATGTCTACTGGGATGCCTGGGAGCTGGCCTCATGACAGCACTTTAAGACTGTGCATACGATCTGCCAAATACTGACCTGAATGCACCAGGATCATTACATATGCTCTGCTACATATTAGCAGAGGTCAAAGTAATAATTCCTTTAAACATAACCAATTCATTCTTTTTAAAGATTTCCCTAAGTCATAGTTTCAAATATATACATAAACAACATTACTATAACACAGAAGAACAGTAGCCACAGATGTTGAACTTCATCTGTTTGAGGAAACACAAGGAATGACCTGATGAGGCAAGGTGATTCGTAGCTTGTAACTCCCACTGATGTTCACAAGAACTGAATGGTACTCAGCCCCTCACAAACTGCTACCTGCCATCAACCACTTCCATGAAAGCAATGAACAGGCTATTGGGATACAAATCCGCAAACACTAAAGAACAAAGCAGGTAATTCCATTCAGAATTGCCAAGGAAAACAAAGTAGAAAAACCTCATTCAGATGGCAAGATTTGAATTTGATTGGATTTTCTGATATAACACACCAAGTTCATGACACCACTGTCATGACCAAGTCAGGTAATTCCACTTATTTTACAATGCACAGAGAGGAAAAAATGATACTTACGTAACTAGCTTTTGGCTTTTTTGTGACTTGCTCATTTCTGGTTTTGCAATTTGTGGGAGAATCTTTTAGCTTCCTTTTACGAGAGGCAGCTTTAAAAAGAATCGAGGCAGAGAAGAAGAATTAATTACTTTCATTAAGTTCACCCCAGAACAGTAGGATCATTCAAACCAACACTATAGTAGCTACTTATTAACTGCACAAGATGTTCACCAGTCCCCATAAGAGTTTTCTATTATAGTCCACAGATAAATTGAAACCTCAAGCAAAGCAGCTGCTTGAAAGTACATGTTTATTTACCTCTAAGTTTTCTTTAGTAGTTTGGCAATTAATCAAGCAATTACCTCTCATACATAACAACTGAAATACCTTTTTTTTTTTTTAAATAATTGCCAAGTGTTTTACACACAAGTTGCATAAAGGTATATGTCTGTCTGTTTTTATTCAAGCTGACTGCTTTTGGAAAGTTGGTATTGAATCAAGGCTCGCTCCAATTGTGAGCTGGAATATGTATATCACTGCCAATCTGGAAGTGCTGATGACTGATTTCTGGCTCAGGTACACACTGGAAAGGTTACCACCAAACAGTTTTCAACATTAAATCCAAATGTCTGAAAGAAAACTATGCATATTAAGTCGGTGGTAACAAAATATCAGTGATAACCATATTACTTATGAACAGTTCATATGAGCCAGAACTTTCTCAATATCTTTGGGCCTTGGTGATTATCAAGAGATTATCATCTTAGCATTAAGACCTGCCCAGTCAGGTGCATTTTCTGACTGCTGCTGTGCACAGCTCATGAAGGCAAGAACACATTACCACTATTTCTGCACGTAAGCTTTGCTTGAAGCAGCAACTGTTACCAAATTATTGTAAAAATTCCTAGTCCATGATCTGAAATAGTACTGCAAGTTAAAACTTTTTTGGAAGACTAACTGCCTGCAGAGCTTTAATGTCTGATACCAGCACCTCTGGCCAACCTCCCCTCCCAGACTGTCAAAGGAGACCAGCGAACAAGCACGCACGCATGTGCGCACATACACACACAAAAAGCACGCTTGCTTTCCAATCCAAAAGACTGCCTGGCCGATCAAAATAGTTTTAGTGGTGGAAAATAGCCACATAGAAAGTAGCTACATCTTTGCACAAAAAGACATTTTGTGTGGAAATGCTTTCAAATAAATTTTCTACTAGACTCATTCACTCTCTCTGACATCAAACAGAGATGTGACATATAAATACTTAATAAAAAGAAACCATTAAAACATCCCAAAGACAGAAAAGTAAAGCATCAGCAATTCTTGCTTAAATGAAGGATCTGGCAAGAGATACCAGAAAACACTGATAAGATTTTTTCAAAGTCTGTGTATTTCTACACACAGGTACAAATACAGAATCACAGAATCTTTTGGTTGGAAAAGACCTTTAAGATCATCAAGTCCAACTGTACCTGTCCACTACTAAACCATGTCCCTAAGCACCTCGTCTACCCGTCTTTTAAATACCTCCAGGGATGGGGACTCCACCACTTCCCTGGGCAGCCTGTTCCAATATTTGACAACCCTCTCCGTGAAGAAGTTTTTCCTAATACCTAATCTAAACCTCCCCTGACACAACTTGAGGCCATTGCCTCTTGTCCTATCACTTGCTACTTGGGAGAAGAGACCAACACCCACCTCACTACAACCTCCTTTCAGGGAGTTGTAGAGGGCAATAAGGTCTCCCCTCAGCCTCCTCTTCTCCAGGCTAAACAACCCCAGGTCCCTCAGCTGCTCCTCATAAGACTTGTGCTCTAGACCCTTCACCAGCTTCGTTGCCCTTCTCTGGACACGCTCCAGCAACTCCATATCCTTCTTGTAGTGAGGGACCCAAAACTGAACACAGTACTCGAGGTGCGGCCTCACCAGTGCCGAGTACAGAGGAAGGATGACTTCCCTGGTCCTGCTGGTCACACTATTCCTGATACAAGCCAGGATGCCATTGGCCTTCTTGGCCACCTGGGCACACTGCTGGCTCATATTCAGTCAGCTGTCCACCAACACCCCCAGATCCCTCTCCGCCAAGCAGCTTTCCAGCCACTCATCCCCAAGCCTGTAGCATTGCATGGGGTTGTTAACAAGACAAGACAATACAAGACAATAACAATAACAAGACAATACAACAAGAGGCACAGTTCAAAGCATCCAGAGAACGTGCCAATGGAGGGAAGGCGGCTCTCCTTCACCATTCAGACCTTGGCCTTTCCGCCCGAGAACATTGTTTAAACAATATTGCCAGGAAAAGCCAAGCTACTAGCTTAAAGCTGAGAAATGTGCGTTTGTCTTGATATCAAAGCTAAAGGCTGTTAGGCTGCTGTTGCGTAAAGCACTAGAAGTCATGGAGGCCTCATGCTACTACTGCTTAAGCTCAATGAAAACTGCATTCAGGATGGATAATTCTGAATACGAACAGTGACCTTGCAAATCTCTCTGCCCTAAAAAATATATGGGCTCCATATAAGAGTATTTCGAAGATCTCCCTGATTTGAAGTCATGGGCTGAGCACTCAATAGTCTTTGAAGCCTGATTGTGAGCAATTTCAGAGGCAATTAAACTGTAGCCAAGAATCTAGATAACCATGGTCTCAGGACATATCAACATATAATTATTTAGAAATTAACCTGTGGTCTTCTGAAGCCCACCACATCTGCAAATGACAAAAAAAACAACCCCAACTTTCTGAAGACATTCACTTTGCAAGGTACATTTAATTACTCCTTCCTGTGCTAAGGGAGCATACAGCTGAGGGGACGAAGAAATTCTATTACTGCTAGACAAGAACCATCCTTGGAGCGGAAGGAGGGCACACCAGGCCTTCCAGGGGAATCCTTGTTCTCTCTATAAATTTTATGATTAACAAGCAATGAGAAAAGCAGCTCCAGGGTTTCAAAATTTAGAGAGGCATCTGTAATTAATTCCACTGTTATTTGCTGCTACCGCTACACAACCTTATTACTGTGACTTCCCCTGCTACCACAAAAGAAAGTCATTTCTGCCTGTTCAAAAAGCAGTGAACATCAGACAGGTTTACACAAGGCTTCAGCTCAGAAGCACCCCACTGATTTCATGGTTTTCAAGGTGTACAGAAAACACCACCAGAAACAAATCACAAGCAGCAGGTACTACTATAACTTCACATCTTCCATTCACACTCATATTTTCAGCGTGTCGCATCTAATCTTCACACCTGTAAGTCATCTGCAATGCTTCTTGTTTTAGCTATATACAACTACTGAATTCAAGCTAAAAATACAAGTTTTTGTCATTTGGCAAGGACAGAAAAATTTGAGGACAACTCTGCCACACTTTTTTAGCAAAGCCATGCTTCACAAAACTGCATCTTGTCCCTGACCTCTCACACAGTCAACACTTCACAATACATAAAGCGTATCATAAATTGACATAGATAAGCAGATGTTCAGCAATGTCTCCATTTTTAAAAAATGTGTCCAAAATGAGGTGATTTATACCATCACTTTCAGGCATGCTTACTCCTAACTAAATATTTTATTCAACAGCTGTGATTAGTGAGAATTTTGCTGCCAAGATTTTTCTGTGGGCTCATATTGAAAGGATGTGAAACAGCATTCTTAGATCAACACAAAAATGGCCAAAAGGCAGGGCCTACATACCAGAAATCAAAGTGGTTTAGTTCAAACACTGTGAACTGCAACAAAGTTCAAGGATATATATTAGCTTAAATTGGTTTAGTATTAATCAAAACCCTTGAAAAGTAATGATAGTCTTCCAGGAAGGGATTTCCCAGGAGCAGCAGCACTCAGAAGTGGTATGTCCCTCAAAAATACGCCAGCTTTAGTTTTCTATTGCCAGCATCCGAGAATTCCCATCTATAGAATCTGATCATGCTTACAGTGATAACCTCAGAATGTTGGTCTGGTTGGGTTAAAAAAAAACAAAAACAAAAAACCCAAACAAAAACCCCCAAAAAACCCAACCAAATAAAAAACAAAAGCAACCCTTCATTAAAATTATCCCAATGTTTTAAAGCTTTCTGATAATTGTTAAAAATCTTCAAAGTTGTATATAAAAAACAGAATATACAAATGTGGCAAGTACAATAGGGGGAACCAAATTAGCAAAAACTCTTCTACTTCAGAAAGGGACTAAAACTGTTCTCCCTCAGCACATGAGCTTCCTAGACATACTGCTTCCAAATCCATAGGATACTGCATGAAAAGACACGTGAACCACTCAGAACAACTAAAATAATCAAGAGTGATCATAAATAGCTTTTTCCATCATATCCAAACCATGAAGATCTCAGGAAAACCATGGACAACTGAACTGCAAACAGATGGGAGACTGCTGAAACGGATCAAGTTTTTTTATAATGACATTAATATTCATACCAACCTTCCACTCTTCCCCCACCAACTCCAGTAAATCAGTCAAAAAGGTTAATATAAGACAAGAGGTTTAACCCTGAACTTAGGCAATGTCAAGAAACAAACCCAAAGCCCAAGATGATGACCCTTTTACGTGCTTTCCACTTTCTACACACTCCCACATCATGTGTTGGGTTTTTTGGCTTGGTTTTCTTTTTTTGTTTGTTTGGGGTTTTTTTGATAACAGCACGAGACTGCATAAATTCAGGTGCAGAACAAAAAATCCTAGATAAGCTCTGAGGGCTCAAAGGCATGGTTTGGGGGATGTTTTGCTAGAGAACCGTGGGGATTTGTCTAATGTTTAAGACTAATAGTTCTTATTCAGAATTACAAGCAAGTCTTGAAGTCAACGTGAAGAGAAAGTTGTGATGGGCCTTGACACAAAGAATATCTAGTTATGAGTGGCTACATACTCCAGTATATTTTTTCCATACCACTGGATTTCTCACCTACAACATTTAGAATTACTATTGCTAACCCATTACTATTTGCCTCAACTTCTGGGCAAAGAAGGAAGCAGCAAGAACAAAAATCACTTAAGGATCCACATGTAAAGCAATCCTGAGGTTAACAGAACAAATTCCTCTTTTTTGTTCTATTTTTGGATTTTGGTCCACACCCTCGTTTCATCTTTCTACTCGCAAAGCCTGTCATTTCAGTTTTGTGTTATTACAATAAACAAACAATAGTATAACTTTTAGCATATGCTTTACCACTTTTTAAATACCTCCCAACCAAGTTTACTTCACTGAATTAGCTACAGCTTCTAAAGTTTGATTTTGGGTTTTTTTTGTTTGGGGTTTTTTGGTTTTTGTTGTTGTTAAACATACCTTCGTCATTGAATTTCAAACCAGCAGCTATTGCTTCATCCATTGTGTGTGCTGATTCTATCAACTGGGGAAAAAAAAAAAGTTTTATGTTAAGTGGTGAAATTTAATCCAGTTGAACACATGAGGACAATGTTAGATCAGCATGACTGAAATACACTTTAAAGAACACCCCAAAAATACACGTATTATAAAATCCCAAACCAAAATTAACAGGTACCAAATTAGCTAGACTGATCACATAACCTGTATTTGGAAACACTTTAAAAAAAAAACACTGGAAAACATTTTTAATACAATCTCATTTATTACCACTTTTCTTCCTACTCCACAAACATACCATGGTGGTTTACTTAAAAGCTTTTTTTTTAAAAAAAATATTCAACTTTACTATCACAAAACCAGATGATCCAAAAAACCTGATTTCTTAACTCACAAAATGTCTGTGTACTGTTATGTCACATTGGTCGATTTCCTGAAAGTACATGCATCAAACTTACAACATGCCTCAAAGTTTATCTATACTTCCTTGCAGTCCTAGATTCTTCCTCCACCCATGTGTAATCTCAAAATAGATCATTTTTACAAATTAATTGGATGTTGAGACTTTCAGAATGCTTTTTGCAAGCGAGATAACTGCAACAGAGGCAAATGGCCTAAAGGTTACAAATACGAAAAAACACAAAAAATAAAGTTATGGGGAATCAGGATTCCCAAGTATCTGTCCACATTTGTAAACAGCATCTTACAATTTTGCTATAAACACACAATTTCCTTTTCAAAAGGCTCATGCTTTTTCCTTAATAGCCTTCATCAGTTGTGTAGGGTTTGTCAGGACAGACTGTTCCAGATCCTTCATGAAGGAGCAATAGATTTGCCTAATATTCCTCTGTCTTCCTTCAGAAATGTTGTGGATATGTAACTGCAGACAAAAATTTGCACAGCCTCTATGTACTACAAAGTTCTGCTATACAGGAGCTATCTTACACTCTCCTGAGAATAAATACCATCAGCACTACATACCACCAAGTAGTTAACACCACTGAAGTCACAAAACAGCAGTCAGACACACCACGTGTCATTTCTAGCTAGTTTCTAAGCTACGATGAACCGATATCACTCTTTGGTTTAAATACATTCTACGTGGCCAAAAATCAAAACTTTATACACTCTGGACATCTACAGTGTAAATTTTATTACAATGTCCAGGAGAAAAAAAATCCCAAACTGCTATTTGCAACCCCTTCCTCCTTCCTAAAGTAGAAAGCCTAAACATAAAGCTTGATCCACTGGGAAAAAAAACACCCAGCAAGGAGCACCAGTAAAAAGTCTATATTTCTTTAATGACATTTCGACAACCAGGAGATGTAACAGATTAATTTAAACACATTTAGCTTTGAAAACTAAAGCTAGTGAGGACCTAGTTACATATCAGCACTGAAAAGTAACCTTGCTAAAAATATATTTTACTGTACTGAAGATATTTTACTGCAATGTTACCATAATGTTACTGTAGATTTGTACTGTACATTGGACAATTGCCAAGAGTATCTCAGGTTCATGCGTCAGCACGATCAGAATAAATTATAGTCAGTTCAAACCTACTCTCTTTTTGCCTCACTGGAAGTACTAAAGGCTTTGAGTATTACATTTCATAAATGCAAGGGTGTAACATTTCATCTACTGGAGAAGATGACAACTATTTCACTCATTCTGCATTTCATCAGTTAGCTGCACTCCAACAACGGCAGTCATCAACCACGACA
>VYZW01032033.1:31802-53817 GCA_013401315.1 Balaeniceps rex
AAGGAGGAATAGACAAGGGAAATACCATGACTTACCCTCATATTGTGCTATAAAAGGTTACTTCCCAATTTAGCAACAACCATCTTAATATATTTCATCATTTCAGCTACTTGAATTACATCAGACCATCTTAAGTTTGTCTCAAACAGTCTTGCTAGTATTTATTTGCCCAAAAGATACACAGATGTGGATAAGTTCTTTGTAAAAACTTCCCAGGTGCAGTATCAACTCTCTGTCCTAATTCTCAGTTCACTGAGAAAGACAATTCAAAGATCCTTACGCAACATCTTAAATACCTAAACATGGGAAGAACCTTCTGAAAAAAGCAAAGTTCTGAATTTACTGGAAGATTTATTATTAGAGCTAACCTGCAGGAAAAGCAATCCCTATATGTTTTTCACAACATTGAGTTGCACAGACAAGACTGAACATAAGCACAGGTCTCCCATCCTACTGCCCTCCATAGACACCTAAAAATCTCCTTTCCTGAATGAAAATTAATTGAACTGTATGGAGTTTGCCATTTCATCGGAACTTCACCATCAGAAAGGCTTGCCTGCATGTCTCTTTAAACAGATATAGGTAAAAGACTAAAAAGAAACCTGTTTTTCCTCACTATATCTTTCTTCAGCAGTCGCAACAGGCAGATTGCAATACAATTCTGAAAAAAGTAGTAACATGCCACTTACGTAGAAGATACACACTATTTTGAGACAACTGTTCATCAAATAATCCTCTTCTCCCTATTCTGTTCAAAAGGCACACACAGCCACGTGGACTCTCCGGTTTACTCTCAGAGTAAAAAAAAAAACAAAACAAAACAAAAAAAAAAATCCTCAAAACAAAAAATAACTCAAATTCCTCTTCAATCCACCAAGCCATCTAGTTGTAAGCTTCAGAAAGTGAGTCCAGCATCCACTTTAAAAAAAGTCTTAGTGAAATGGCATATTAAAATTCTACCCTATCCTTTCCTATCGGGGATTAACATCCAGATACTTGTCAACAAAGCCAGAGTTGCACACATCATAAATCTTGTCATCTCTGTATAATCTGATTCTTATCAAGCATGAAGAAACACTCATTTAACCGCTAAACGAGTATGACTCCAACCCACAAAACCTTGTGTTAGCGTTCTGGTTTTATGCAACAGAGTCCAGACAGTGACTCTGGTAGTGAAGCTTGCGGCACGCTTCCTTTTAGGAAGGACGTGCTTTCTGCTCTGAACTTTCTGCTTTCTGCTCTATTCCTTACTCAGGATAAGGGGAGGTGGGATACCCCACAAAAAGAAAAAAAATTCACAAAACCCCCAAACACTAGGTAACACATGCACTAAAACGCACAGTGCAAAGGCACTCGATTGACTGATTCTGTGCAAAGCCAGGCTAAATTCAGCACAAGCCAGAGCTCATAAGCCGGGCCAGATCCAAGCTAACTCCTGCCACGCTCTCAGATTGCTTATTAGCTCAAGCAGAACGTCACTCGTGACAAAGCTTAGTGGGTGCACTACACATTGATTAGCACCTGAGCAAACACACCATGCCAAAGTGTTGGGCACTGGGGTACTTGGTGCATAGGAGACCAGTGGCCACGCAAGAAAAGTACTAAGATGTAGCTTATGTTCATCAACCCCATTAGGAGCCACTTTGCTGTCCATCTCTTACTCACAGTAATCAGAATACAGTATAGAAATAGCAAGCTGTGGCTCTGCAAGTTGGATCCTGCATGGCTTATTAGCATCGGCTCCACATGCTACAAAACCACTTGTACTGCTTCCAAGTCAGGTAGATCCCAGAAGCAGTATAACTATGTTTACACAGCACTGCACACAAGCCAATTCAGTGCATGCAACCAGCTTGCCATCTCTGTGTCCTTGCACCATCTACAACTTAAACCATAGACAGAAGCAGGATTTCACTCTGCTAACTCCTAAGTTTTTTTTTCTTACCAAGTATCTGCCTTAAGTTGAAACTTCGGGGAAGATGCGTTAAAAAAAATTCAATAATTTCAGATAATAGCAGCAGGGAAAAGCATTGTTTCATTTCTGCTGACAAGCTCCAGTAACTCCATGCTCTGTGTAAGGACTGAAAATCTGCTGAGAGACTACACCTGTTAAGGTTGCTACTCCCATAAAAGTTTTCTGCAGATTAGTTCAGCCAGACTATCAAAAAAGCAGGTTAAGTCATCTTGTTTGCTTAGCACAAGAACATTTTAGGGGCAGAGACAATTACCACATTTCGGTCACACAGACCTACAACTAGCAGGTAATAAATAGCAGGGGTTTCTTTAAACCATTCCAACTGATTGCACGGGATGTCTTTCTATATCTCATCTCTCCTGCACTCTCAATGCTGCCTTTTTAGCATCCATGCAAGTGACTCTTGCACACTATTCTCTTCTCTCCCAACTTATTCAAAAATATAAATTTCCAAATCACTAAAAAAAAAGTTTTCACTAAGCATAGCAAACACATCATGCAAATAATACTTAACTTTAGCTTGGGAACTCTTATACTACACAGTGAATCTCTACTTGCTTTCCCATCCACTATGGTTTTATAAAAAAAAGAAACAAGCTAAAATCAACCCCAATATAGTTTAAAACTAACAAAGCAAATATTTTATGGTTAAGCTTTCAAGCGCCATTAAAAGGATTTCAGAGGGGCAAATGCACAAATGTATAATGAACATCACACATATCATTCATCACAGAACCCCTCCCATATAAGTGCCTTCTCTGAGAAAACAGCTTAAGAGCTGGATTTTTCTTCCCTGGAAACCCAGTAAAGTTTAGTTAGGGGCAGGCAAATCACAAACCAGTAAACCAGAACCTAGCCTCTGATTTTCACTTCAGTATTTCAATTTAGAACATCACATCAGGTTGCACAAACATTATAGAAAACTTAAAGCATACATTACAACCGCATCTCTCCTTGGAGCCCTGTTTTCTTTCGCAGCACTGAAGTTTCTTGGTCCTTCATCTTCGCTGTCTGAAGACACATCTAGGAACTGTACCCCTCTTCGATGCTTGAAACAAGAGTGTTTTCTTGTCCTCTTGGCTTCAGGAGTTTCTGGGATAGTGGAGTACCCTGTGCAAGCCATATCAATAGGAGAAAAAATAGGAGACAATGACTTACAACTTACAACTTCAAATATTTATCTGTACTTAGAGCATCAGATAGCTGTGATGTCTTCCTTATACACAGCAACCATTTAAACAGAACTCGTATCCTTATGCATGGAGAATTCCTGTAAGCTGTATTCCTTAAAGTGGTAACTTACCTGGCAAAAGATCCTCAGCCCTCTTACATCAAACAATTTTTATATCACAAAGTTTAAGAGATCATGTATTTTAGATTAGTAACTACTTATAAATACATTTTTATTTTTGGAAAAATGAATAATCAGCAAAATCCTTGGAACTACTTCCAGGCTGATCAGGACATGGATAGAAACATACTGGTGTATCTGATGGCTGATTTATGATCTGCTTGTCTTGATAGCTTTTCAGAAGGGGAACACCAGTGTTATACTGCAGAAAATTAGAAAGCTACACCGATGAACTTGACAGGCAAGTTGCAACTCCTATAGAGATATAATCTATTTAGCCAGTCTTTTCCACATTATGCTCCAGATGATTCTTAACAAGGAAACTTAGCATACATGTTATATACAAAGCATCAGGATATAAAGAATATATGCATACTCAGGATATGTCACCATGAAGACATCTTACGAATTATACACTACCTTCAATGACACCTGCAAAATTGACCCACTATGCACGCATTAGCATGTATTAACTTTCGAGTTCTGAACATGCTTGTAAGACAACCAAACACATAAGCAGCCAGTCTATTCATGTAATTCCTTAATTAGTCATGAATAATGCATGACTAAGTCCCCCAACGTCAGCTACATCTGAAACCAACTCCATGCACTATCTAGATGGGGAAAACATGACCACACAGGGAAATCGACACAAAACCTGACATACAAAATAGGTCTTGAACCTGAAGCGGAGAGGGGATTAGAAAACTACAAAACAAAATCAAAAAGCCTAGGCTTTATTAGACTTTGCCCCGCTGCCCTCTTTCAGCACAGTACCAAATGCAGCTAAGGCACAGTATGCTCCAACTGCATATATTGTGTATTTCAAGGTGGTTCTAACTAAAACTCTAATGCACCCATATAAGCCCGGGCAAGGTAAAACACATGGTTCAATCCATTGCCTACAGGGGCTAGAACTGTTCTGCTACTATCTTTACAAAACCCTAAGGAAAAAAAACAATTTTTAGTTGATACACATGGACTTGAACTTGCAGCTTCCAGCTCTTCTGTCTTTAAACCTGCATTAAACAGAACTAAACATTTGGACACAGTTGCCACCTCTTGAGCCTGCTATTTGCTGTCAGTAATTGAAGAAAAGCACTCAAGGCGTTTTGCAAAAGGCATGAGCTAAGAACCATACGTAGCCTGACCTAGTGCAGCAGTCCCATGCATTCAAGACTTCATTCCTTTCTACCACTCTACCATTTTTACAGCCAGTGCTGGAAAGAAAGAATAGTTGGTAAGCCAAGTAATTTTGTTTAAGACCAGACAAATTACGGACCCTGGAGGCATATGACTGAAGAGAGGAAGAAGAACGCATGGAGCAGAGAACGTGACAGCTGCAGAGAGCATTTTCTGTATGAAAGTAATCTTGCAGAAAATAAATTTAAAATAACTCACTGTGGCAGCATTTGATGGAAACAAAGATATATCATAAAAGTACAAGCAGTTTGCTGACACGGGCAACTACCAGGTGATACTAGTTTTGAAAGGGCAAGGTACCCAATAAACTAAAAAAACCATATGGTACCAAATGTTACGTAGCACACTACTGAAAAGAAAGAAAAGAACTTGAAAATGGAGTTTAACACTGGTTAAAGGGATGGGAGTGAGCATAACTCAAACTTCTTTAATATCTATGAGGAAATGTAAATAAGGGTTCAATGACAGTTCAAAAGAGCAATCGTTGAAGCCTTAAGTCTTCAGATGACCTTAGCTATGCATAGGAAAAATCCTATTGAAAATACGAAACACAGTTCTAACCAGACATTAGTCCATCAGTCTGGAAACAGAGGAGTGAGAAGGAAGAGCACATAATTATTGTCATCTCAGCTTTTAATTCACAAAAGAACATCACAGGCTGTCAGAGAGTTAGTTACAACAAGTAAGAATTATCTTGTTTCGGCATCCTGTTTCAGCAGAGAAACACATGTTTTAATTTCCATCTAAAAACCACTATAATCTGGCATTTCCATATTTCTTACTGACCAGGTTTAGTAAGAAGGGGTTTGGCTTTCTTTCGGGCCAAAGAAGAATCTGCTTCCCAGGTGACTGGCAAGCGTTACCTCCTATCTGCTGCTGCCACCCAGCCCGTTGCTCACTTCTCTGCTCCAGGACCAGGGGCACACAAACAATGGCCGCCTCCTGCTCCCCTCCTGGCTGATGGAGACAAAGGTCCGCTGGCAGCAAACACACACACATATACACTGGGGACCCCTCCAGTCGCTGGCCTTAGACACCCAGTCCACCCAGGACGGAGCCTCAGTCTCCTCACTTGCTGGCACAGGAGGTCCCAGGGCCTGCACCCCACTCCAGTTTCAGCACAGACCCCCTTGCACAGGCTCACAGACACACATGCTGTGCATCTCTCCACCCTCTACCCAGTGGCTGGCGCCAGGTCCCCTCATCTTGGGCTGTCCCACACACAAATGGGCGACTCGGACCCTCTGGTCCCTCCCTGGCTTCCCAGGTCGCTTCACCTGCTTGCTGGCTCACCCCCTGGTACCCCCTCAGCAGGGGCTGCATCACATACACGCAGGCCTCCGCAGCCCACGCTGACTGTCACTTGATTTTTCCACTCACTTTGGTCCCTCCAGCTGCTGGCACCCCAACACATGGGCCCCTCTGACACCCGGTCCTCACTCCAGCTGCTGGCACCGAGACCCCCGTGCACACAGAACTGACTCCCCTCACCCAGGAAAGTAGCTAGAACAGGATTTTAATGAGAAGACAGGACTAACTATGGTGATCACAAACAGGGCATGGCCAGGCAAGTATACTGGCCTGTCTACATGTAACCGACCCTTTATCCCCTTATCCCTCTATTTTCTCCACACTTGTTCCTCTTCAAACCACTCTGATCCCTCCCCTTCCCCACCTTCGGTTCCTCCCCTTAAACGTCCCATAGCAAGTTTTGTACAAACCTAAAAAGCTCTTACTTGCACCTCATAATTAAGTCGTGTACCCCCAAAGGTAGTAACCCTCCTCAGCCTGAACGGTGCTCCCAACAGCCTTGCTGTTGACTGACACAAGTGCATCACCCTCAACTCATGGGGCTGACGGCCCTCCTGTGACAGCCCTGGGAGAAGCCAGGGCAGGGGCCATTGCTCCTATTAGGTTATTTGGGCTCCCCCACCCACCACTGTGCCTCTGTGCGAGGACGAGCCTTTTACCCTGTGACACAACACAACAAATCCCACCTATGTGGCTGGTATTGAACAAACAGGAGCTCCCCACTGTTGATAGTATCTGATTTACATTGTAAGAAGATGGGTGAGAACACAGAGCAAGAAATAACAGATAGAAGAGACCCCAAAATTAGAGAAAGAATAGCTGTGGTTTATTAAGAGCCTCAGTGAAGGACAACAGGCAGTAATATACTCTCAAGCGGTGTGGTGGGTGGGTGAAAGAAACCTCCACACTTACTTCCTACACCAAAGAGCTTTGAATCATGCATAAGAAAACAGACCAAGACAATTACACAGGGAAGGTGCAGGAGAGTCAGCTACAAAACTCCTGGGAGAGCGGAGTTTTAATGATACAACTTGTCAGCGTAAGTCCTCGTATAAAAGGATTTTACATCCTTGTAATGCAAACACGGCATCCTCTCACCTCTAGCGCATCAATCCTTTCTTAAAACTCACGTGCCTGTAATCCAAACACCAGCGGTGCTTTCTCAGCTGCTAACTCTGGAACCATAATTTTGGCTGGAAATAAAGGTAGTTTCTTCTGCTGAGTCAAGTTATTACAGAGCATAATGCCAGTTTTCAAAGCTGATTTGTCAGGAGAGACTAGACACAGAAAGAGGCTAGAATAAATTAATCTGATAATCAAATGCAGAAACAAGCCACATGGTGTCCAACTCCTTCATCTGTGATAAAAGGCCTCAATTTTAATTACGTTATAAAAATCTAAACCTTTTCTATCACTTTCAAAACACAATAGAGGACTACGGTAATGATTTTTAGGAGAGGCAAAAGTCTCACTTTGCAAAGTAATGTTGTTATCTTGAAAAGCCCATATATGTGTAAACTTAGGAAGGCCTAAAAATTACTAGTTCTGAAGCAGTAACATACTGTCCCAAGACAGGCCTCCCTGCAACAACATTGGCAGTAGAAAGTTCTTCTATCTATCCATGTTTGGAAGGAGACGTGTTGTCCTTGACACAGTTGCTTTGCTTTATCTGAAAACCATGTAAGTTTTAAGATGAATACAGGAGAAGAGCAAGAGAGACCTTTGGGAACGTACCAAACATTTTTATTAGATTTAAACGTAAAGATGTGGGCAAATTTATTTCAGCAACTCCTCTCTAGCAAAGAAAAATGAAGCAGAAACATTCTGAAGGTTATAAAGTTAGGCTAGCTGAGCAAGGGCGATCACAATAGGACAGAAATACGAGATGCATAAAAAGATGTGAATGGAAATATCAAAACAGGTCTATTAAGAAACATGCGAAGTTCACATCTCTACTGAATTAACAGAATTGATCAAGCCAGTTTTCATGATCTTTGCCTTGTAGGTTAGCCTATATTCAAAACACATTCCTCCTGCAAGTAGCATGACATGCAAATGACAGGTACATGACAGCTTTGCTAAGAAGCATCCTTATTGCTTTTTTGGGTTGTTTTTGTTTGTTTGTTTGTTTTGGGGTTTTTTTAAAAAAACAAAGAAAGTTTGCAAAAATAACACTATCTTAAATATAATTTTATTCTTTACAATATAAACCTTGGAAGAGGTTTAGACTTAAATAAAAAGATTATTTACTGTTTCACTTGGTGACTTCTCATTTTATTTTCACATTAAATAGCAATCACTGTCCAGTCTTCATGACAACTCCTAACTCCTATACCTATGAAATGCTGAGCTGCCTGGAAAAAGCATTCTCCCTCTCAAAACCAGCAATATTTCCTTCTCCCCCTCCTACACCTATTCCACTGAACAGAATCCCTTATTAATGAGGGGTGGAGAGCAGAAATCACGTATGTAATAAGAAGTCCTCATATTTAGAGCAAATTATAACCTCGTAGACTAGTAACAGATTAAACAGTTATTGCCACAGCATGTAATTATTGGAGGCAGAATTTCCTGATTATAGGCAATTAAAAAGGACTATTAAGGAATGCCTGCAATCCTAAGACCAGTGTTTGACTCTAAGGCCAGAAATAATAAAACACTTAAGTATCCCGAACTGGAGACATAAACAACAAAACCAAAACCCAACAACAACTGATTTTTGCTATCATACAAAACAACTCCATGAAAATAACCAGATCAAACTGTCTATGATTTTATGGAGATAGTGTTAAGTTACAGATGAAGGTACTCAAATGCAACTGTTGTCATAATGTTAGAGCAAATATTTTGTTTAGTTTAGTCAGTAAATGCACAGCTTCAACTGCTTTTAAAAAAACTTCACCTTGAAATTTCTTTTTTTTTAATCATTCTCACTACAGTCTTTCGGGAAGCATATACCTAGTGCAGAGCCATAATACCTCACCCTATAATTCTAAATATAGCCTCCTACACAAACCCTACATGACACTCACAGAAAGCCAGCCTCTCCTCTCCCAAATAAAAATGAAACTGAGGTAATACTTAGAGAGTTACCCCATTTACTGACACTACACAACAAACACTGTCAAACAGAAAGTAATTTCTACCTAGTTCTGGAAAACAGTATCAAATGCATGCTGCTCAAATCCACAAGCTAATTAATATGCCATTTTCAAAGGAAAGTCTTTTTCATTTGCTAAAATAATCCTAAATATCAGTGTTCTTTAAGGTGCTTCTTAAAGAGACCATTTAAAAATTATGATTACTTCACCATATCTTCCCATGAATCCTCAGAAAAGTTCACTAGGTACTGCAGTCATTACTTTTTTCCAGAAATGCTTTAAGTAGAATTATACTGTATGAACTGTGACATATGCAAAAGACATGACTTCCTCAGATCATAAAGAAAATGACAACAGATGAGAACAAAAAAAGCAGTCCCAGTACAAGTCAATGATGTGACACTCTGAACATTGTAACCTGAAAGTGCAGTCATTTGCATTATATATTTGAGTTGTACAGAGAGGATTATCAACAAAATCAACCATCAGTAACAAGATTATATACAGTAGTTTAATTTCATCTACAACTTTTATTTCAATTCATTGTTGAAGCTTTGTAAGCATGCTTTTTGAATACAAATCTCATTTTGAAATTCATGATTGTAATTATTTTAATTTGTATAGTTCTAATACAGTTCTGCTCCATTTCTAGAACTGGAATAGTCTCATTATTTTAGCACACCAGGCTATTTACACAATTAAAAACATCTAATTGAAAATTAAGAAGATAGCTTCACTGTTTTATTAATATGCACAACTGGTTTCTGTTAGTCTGTTATTTAGTAAATAATACTGATTTTTACAGAAAATTGTAGTAAACCATTCCAATGCATTTTTCCAACTCTTTAGAGAGGTATCTTTCAGATATAATTTGTTAACTGCCCCCATAGATGGTTTCTAGCCCTCAGTTAAGTAATGCCTACAACTTGGCTGCAAAGTCACTGCAAGCCTGCATAATTTTGAATATACACAAGTGTATAAAGACAACCCATTCTTCTGGACATTGTACTACAAATTGCTTATTAAAGTGTAAGGTATGCATGTTCAATACAAAGCCATGAGAAGCATTACATACATACATACCCAGGGTGCAGAACAATCTACCAATATTAGTTTGTTCTGGGAAAACAAAACAATAAAATGAGCTAAAAAGATAACGTTGTTTCATGACACCACAGACATCATCTGACTATTTTTTCCAAGATGAATGAAATTAAAACAATCATATTTTTTGTTAGATGCATATTTCAGGACATGCGACAAAACAGAAATCCAAAGAAATCCCTAGGAAATGATACTGAACCATTTGCGCTCCTGAAGGAAAAAGTCTGATTTTAAAATTCTTTTTACACACACAATATGATTGCATGATACCAAATGAAATAGGACAAAAAAAGCCATCAGCTATTTAATAATTTTCTTTTGTTTGTGTAAGTGAAATAAAGAACACTCTCCTCTTGTTTCCCCAGTTTCATGTACCAGTATTATGTGAATCCACTGTGTTTGTCTTCAGAAGAAATACGAGTAATTGTTGTCCTCACATGATTTATTGAGCATTAGGGCAAGTTATTCTTAGTTAACTTGGTGTAAACTGCTTCTTGTACAAAACAACTCCATACTTTGACTTACGTATTTAGCAGTAGAGAGAGCACACAGTGCCATAAGCTGGTTATCTCTGTACCTTTTCCATAATAATACAAGAAAAAAGCGAATAGCTGGCCTTTTATTTGACCCAAAGCAAGAAAACTTCTGTCTTCCTGTTGCTAATTAGGAAACAAGGAGGACAGGCATCTGCTAATCAAATCTAGTTTCCTCTTTTACATTTAAGTGCCTTATATCGTGCAGACAAAATCTGAGTGTTTCATTTTCAGTTAACTTCTACAGATGTAGAAAATGTTATTTGATTTTTACAACGGTTAGTTAATTCCATTAAATGGGTTACATAACAATGATGTGCAAGTAAGTGAAAAAAAGTCACCAAACCACTCCATCTTCTTTAAACACTCAGTATCTGTGAAAGGTGAAGCATTATGTAAATGGAAAGTACTAGTAATTACATCTCAATTTTAAATATTAGCACCCCAATTCTACACCAGCATCTGTGTCCACAGACTCTTAAGTCGGCCACTTGCTGCAATTTTGTCTGCACTTCTACTCTACTCTGGTTTACTGGTAGCTACCACCATCTCCCACTAGTTTTCCTCACAATTACTTAGCCTTCCACAACAGTTCCTCCTTTAGGCTGTCCTTCATCTTTCCTTTTACTAACTCATATCTAAACTCATACTCACCCCTCTAAATTGGATATTACATTCCTTCTCCTCCTCAGTCCCACCCCTGTAGAATATAAGCCAAGGGAGACCAGTATTTTGAAAAACAACAAGCTCCAAAGTTTGTTGGTGTTGGTAGTTATGGTCTACCTACATGCTTCCACTGACAAAGTCAAGTCCACAGGCAGATTAAAGGAAAAATATAATAACGTTAAAAAAAAAAGTCACAAAGACAACTCCAGCCACAAAACAAGCAGCACCATCCATTACTTCACATCTGTGTTCACCACCCAAGAAGGGTACCTGCCTTCAGTAAGTCCTACACCACACAAGACAGTGACTTATCGTAAACAGGAAGACAACACCTGTTCCAAAGTGCACTTCCGCAGAGTGCCAGTTTTCTCGTGCAATCCATTACAAAGCACACACATGCAGAAGCCACAGCTAACAGTTGCTTGCTTCTTGTGTTAAGTTCTCCCTGCCACCAAAACAACCTCTCTGCTAGTGGACAGGCTACTTAACTCCAGACTGGCAACTCTCAAGCCAAGATTTAGAGGTTTTTTATTTTTTCTTTTTTTAAATGTAAAGCACTGATTGATATTTACTGATGTAAACATGAGAGCACTCCTGTCAAGTCAAAACAGGCAACCTGCACAAAACCAAAATTCAACGAATAGTAAATATCAATCTACTACAATACTGATTTGGCTCACCTTTAAAAGAGGAACTCTTCCTTGTACATGAAAGTTTCTCTGTTATCGCACAGATAAGGTGCTATGATAAACTGCCTTCCACCAAAGGAAAGCTGTATGCAAAACAAATGTAGTTAAGCAACACCAACTGATGTTGTTACTCCATTACTGACTAAATGCATAGTCAAAGTCTGTCTGATCTCTCCAATAACACTTGTATCCTGACATCTGTATCAGAAGTTATATGGAATGTCTGAAACGTATAAAATAATCAGCAACAAATAATTTTTGTTCTTCCATTCTTACTCCTTTGGTAACAGAAAAGCTACTGGTGAATGCAATCACGCCGTTGACAGCCGCGACACTTGTTTATTAACTGATGAATCCAAACAGAAACAGCACATCTCTAGCTTATCAGCCAAACCAACCAATAAATTACTACACAGGCAAGTTTTTCACATTTCCATGAAAACCACAAGCTACTGTCAGAAAGAGAGGACAAACACTGCTACAAAACTATTAATGCAATCAGCTTGTGAGAATCAGCAGCAGGTTTCTCAGCTCTTCACAAAACCAGGCCCAACTGAAAAGACAAGCGTTTTCTTTCTTTTTGGTTTTATCTGTGATATTCCACGTTGCCTTAGCCTAGGACTCTAGTGAAAAAGTTAAGTCTATGTAGTGTTGCATTTATCAGACAACTAAAAGGTCTTTTTCTCCTTTGAAAACCCTGAGATACTATATTAGTGTAAAATAAGTATCAGTAAAGATCATTAATAAATAGGAAAGCATAACACACTTTAAACATTTAAACTGTAGCTTGTTTACTCAACTGAAAAAAATCATTTCAGCTTTAGTTATGAGAAGGTTTCCGACTTGACTGGAAATGCACAGGTTCAATTACAGCAAGCACCATTACAACTAAGGACACTTTTGTGGTAACTGCTGTAAAATAATATATGTAGAAAAGCACATTTGTAAAACAAGCAAAGAGAGAAAAAAAAAAAAAAACAAACAAAAGACAACAATGATTTTATTTCTAGAAATGAAGCACTTACACTGTTCTTATGCTACATGCAAAACACATGACTCACCAGTTGTCTCTGTCACATCCGAAGCTGGAGTATCTGGCCTGTTGCTATCATCTGTAGCTTCATCCTCATCCCCTCCAGCAGCACCACCCGCTGCAGCAGAATGAGCTGCGAGCACCTGGGCTGCCGAAGGAGACACAGCTTCCTGCTCCGCATTTTTTCTCTTCCTCTCGAAGCGAAAGCGGTCCAAGTTGTAGAGACTCATGTTCTCAACCTATCGCGCCTGGCTGCAGGAGAGATGATGGGCTCGACTGGGCAGTTTCTGTGGGAAAAGCCAGGAAGAGGAGAGCAGCGGCGGGGCTCCTCAGATACAGCTCAGAAAAACGCCGGCGGAGCGACCGGCGGCCGCTGGAGCTGCCGGAGGGCCCCGCCGACCGGGCGCTCCCGAGCGCGCATCCCCGTTCCCACGGAAACGGGAGGCCAGCGGCGCTGTCAGGCAGCGGGGAGGCACCTGCCCGCCCCTGCCCACCGCCTTCCTCCCGCTCCCCCAGCCCCCCTCCCCCCCCCGCGACGGCCGGCACCCCCCGGACCTCCGCGACGGGCCTCGCACGCACCTGCCGCGCACCGGAGCCGACACCGGCGGGGCGCGGGGGGCCGCGGGCGGGCAACAGAGGGAGCGGCAGCGACGCCGCCCGGGCCAGCCCCCGAGGCACCTGGCCACCGCCGCAGCGGGGAGGGAGAGGGGCTGGCGAGCAGCGACCCGGCTGCGGGTAGCACAACACTCTCCAACAGCAGCGGCAACGGCCCGCTCCCCGCGGAGTCGATGCGCGGTGGCGTCGGCGCTCGGTTATGACGTCAGGGCCCCCCCACCAATCACCTCGCCCGGACGGGGCGCGCGGGCGCGTGCGCCTTCGCGGCTTTTCCCGCGGGACCGGCGCGAGCTGGTTCTTTCCCCGCGCGCGGCGCGGCCGTTGGTCTCCGCGGGAGCTGGGGGGGGAGTGGGGCGGCGGCGCCGCGCTGGCTTCACGGGGGTCCCCTGTGGCGGCCGCGGTTCCTGAGGGTCCCTCCGGGCTCACGCAGGTCTCGCGTCCACGTGTGGGCACTCCCGCGGGGCTGCGCAGGCTGGGCGGCGGCGGGCCCTGCCCGGTCAGGGCGGCTGGGCCTGCCCCGCCGGGGGCTGCGCCTCGTCTGGGGGCTTGGCTTTCGCTGCCGCCTCATGCAGCTTAGCTGCCGCGTGACAAAGCAGGTTTGCAGCTTCCAGCCCCTGGTACTGCATGAATGCCGTTTTGATATCAAATGATTGTGTATTCCTCTGCTACCACGTGTGTCCTGTCCCCTCCCAGTTGAAAAGTTTGGGTGGGAGACTGCAGAAAAACCATCATAGAAGCTCTGGAGCTGTAAAACACAGGATTTAGTTTAGTTTTCAGCCTAGGTTCCTGAGCATACTTCCAGGACTCTGTCCCTTTGGCAGGACAGATGGAAATAACCTTCCTTTGGAAGTCTTGGGTCAGGACCCGCTGCCTCAGTCTGGATTTCAGTTGATGCCACGTGACGGCGGTGCGCAGGCGGCGTGGTCTGTGCAGGCAAAGGCCCGTGTGGTTAGCTGGCATTGCGCTGAGAACGTTGCCAGGGCTGAAATGGTGACCTTAAATACTGTTAAGCGGCAGAGAGGTACCGAAACTACCTTTGCAACGTCCGTCCTTCAAATACTAGCCACCTGTGAAATACAGTGCTTTAAGGCCTGGCAGAAATGAACAAGTATTGTACTGGGGAGCCAGGTGCAGCAGCTATTAAAAACATTGTGGAGAGGTTGTGCTAGCTAACAGAAAAACAGAAAAAAAAGCCACTTCCCCATCCGTCACGCCAGCTCTGTGGCAGTGGGCTGGCAGAGAGCTCCTTCGCCATTGACGTTATTTGCCATTTAAATTGCAGCAGCCTAAACACTCGAGCGAGGGTCATGGCTGTGCTGTACTAGGTTATGTGCTGCTGTCAGCATTACTTAATGCCAGGCTGCATGGAGGCAGGGCTGACTGTGTTGTCTGACAAACTTGCTACAGCCTGAAAGCTGGAGGTGATCCAGGTATTTCCAGAAATGCCACCTATACATACATTACCTCTACCTGGAAATTTATTTCTATCAAAAGTAGTTTCTGTCACCAGTCGTCAGCAAATCTAGGTCTTGGCTACCTCATACTGAATCATCATTATCATTATAATAAAGTTTGGTTTTCTGAAGGCGACTCTCATGGAAGTTGTTTGGTGCTCCCTTTGCCACTGGGCCTTTTACAATACATTGTGGTGCTCAACAGTCGCGGTCATCCAGCACGAGCAGCTGGTTCGACTCATTCCTGCCTGATTCCAGTTCTGCCCTTTCCATCACGCAAATGGCAAAGAGAAGTGGTATGGGCTTCAAAAGGCTTTTCCACCTCGCACATCTAAGTGGCAAACCCATCTCTCATATTTATCAGTAGTGTCTCCTCTTACTCCAGCCTCAGGGCTGCAGCAGAACAGTTTGTCATTTTGGTCTGCGCTGGAAGCAAGAAAATAAAACTCAGTACTGACCAGGCAGATGAGCTTTGAGGAGCAAAAGGATTTGGAGGAACCCCTTTCCAAATCGAGCTTCAGTGAAGATGTCTTGCTTCCAAATCAAATATTAATCTAATATTTGGATAGCAGATGAGTTGAAATTGGTTGGAAGCTGCATTGTGTTCAAATTCAAATAGTAAATTGCAGCTGAACACGTAAATTGAACCAAAGACAGATTTTCCCCGCAGAGGTGGATGCCAAGGCACAGGTGGATTTGCAGACGTGGCTGGTGGTGGAATAGTAGATGGTACAGAGATCATCTGAGGTTATCCCCTGAGGTTATCCTCTGAGGAAGGCTAAATTGTGTTGGAGAACGATGAGTGCCCAGGCTAGAAACGCTGTTGACATAAAAAGGCAGCTGGTCTAGGGCACTCATAGGAGAATTCTGCTTTGCAACTCATATCTAAGATAAATAATGCAAACAGCAGGTCAGTCTGAAAAGGGGAGGGGGATCTGCCTGTCAGCACAGGGCCAGGTTACTACCAACTTGAAATTCTACTCACTTGAAAGGCAAGTTACCCCCAAAAATGGGAATAAAGCAGTTCATAGGTACATCAGAAGCTAAGCTGGGTGAGGAGTTTAGGAGAAAAAAAGGATGGACCGTGAGGACACTTTCACTTGAGCATGTACGTTTAGCTCCTTCCTGGGACCTGGTCGCCATCACAAAGCTCATCAGCTTCTTTGCAAAGTGTGAGTACTGGTGTTAGCATCTGTGATGTGATTTCCTCACGCAAACTTATAGCAACACATATAAACATCTATGGTTTAAGACTCCTGACAAGACTTAGACCACTCTTTCCATGAGGAGAGAATAACAAAATAAATACACGTGTGGCAGGTAGTAAGCCACGTTGCTTGACTGACTTCGAGGACACAGTCAAACAATGATGGTAAATGTACAGAGATGAATAGGCTGTGAAGCTGAAAAGCTGAAAGAGTAATAATAGAAGAGTTGAGAAAAGAAAGCTGAAACTGGAGAAAGCAAGTGTAAAGGGGAGCATACACTCAGGTCAGTCTGTATTTGTGACTCAACAAGACAGTCAGGACCACCAGTCTTGGCGTGGGTGCGGGGAAGACATGAATTTCAGAACTTGGGAAAGAAAGCAAATATAAGCTAAGAAAACAGTGAAAATGAAAGGGCTTAAATCCAACACTCCACAACATGTCAGATTTTAAAAGCATTGTGTTAACAGGAATTAGCATGAACCTAGAAAATGCTGCAGCAGATTATTTCAGTTTTTTACAGTGCTTTGAACTTGAAAAGACTAGGTAATTGGTAGGTGTTAGTATTATTAACAAGCCATCGTGAATTCCTGGCAAGCAAGACAGGCAAAATGTCTTTTTTGAGGTGCTAATGACACCAGTTAGACAGCTCGTGCTTACTGGAGAACTGACAGATTGCTGTCTGTTATTGTTTTAAAGGCTGATTTGTGAGAGTTTTTGGAAGAATGGTAGCAGAAATTTGAAAATAATCTATCTATATACAGAATTGCTTTACATGCAACATTAGAGCTGTTAAATTTGACTTGTTTTTACTTATGCTACAGTTTTGTTGCTACGCCAGTGATAAAGAGGAGCATACCAGATGGTATGTAGGCCTTCTGAGATAATTATGAAGGTTTATAGAGCAGTGATATATAATAATGGCCCAAACACTGAGAGGAGCAAAAGAAAACAAAAATATCAGATTAAAATTACTCTTTTTGAAATCAATGCAAATTGAATTTGCATTATCTTTAGTAGAACTAAATTCAGTTTTAAGAGTACAATAATAGGAGTTAAAATCTGTCCAGATATGAAGAATCACACTTTATGTTACATTTTACAAATTGACAAGGTATTAGTAAAATTGTTGTTCATTAGTAAACAATGAGCCAAGACAAAAATGCGTCTATAGCCATTCCTAACAAGTCTCTTTTGTTTCAACTATTGTTCTTTCATCTTTGATTCATGCCCTTTTTGTGCCCTGTCGAAGAATATTGGTAGGGGTGCTGTTTTGTGTTAAAAAAAAAAGTGAGGGGGGAAGTCTACATTAACTACAATGTGAGAACACACCGAACTTGTACTGTGGTATAAAATCAACAGGGTCTGTGACATAGATAGATCCTCATAGCACATCTGTTGGGGCTTGCCCCCAAATATTGTATAGGATTGGTGGGAAGTGTTTCTGCTTTGTTATAAATTGTGAGCAACAAGACAAGCTGTCAGATGCAGATGGGTTTGTACTTGATCATAAATTTTAAAAAAAATCTAATAAAATGTTGAAACTAGTTGGGAGTTGTACGTAGTACATGACATTGCTGTGGCAACCTCACCATACCTAAATATATGAATATCCAAACTATTTTGATGTGTGAGCTGCACAGTGATTACAGAGTAAGGCCTCAGGTCGGAACTGTCCTAGAGCTGTCTCTTTTCTCTCTTACCCAAGGGGGGGTGTTCCTTTGTATTGTCCATTGAATAGGCAGCTTATTCTATTCAGCAGACAATAAAAAAGAACACCGTTTGGGGAAGAATAAGAGGATAAGACTGATTTTGTAATATGACTGGTTTTGTATTGGTATTACTTTACATGAATCTCATTTTTTTGTGTCTGAAGGTACTTTAAAAGTGTCTAGTGTGGTTCATGTTTACTAGGAAAGTATTATTCCAGTATCTTTTTTTCTCACCTGAGGTTATTTGAGATAGTTTATTTCAAGCACTATTATTTCAAGATTAATGTTACAGAAAATAATTATTTTTTTTTTTACTTGTAAAAAAATAAACAGGTCTTAGTTATTTTAATTTCCTCTACTTCTCTGAAGTAGGCAATTGCTCTTTTTGGTTTTATATGTATTTGATTAAGAAACAAGAGAGAGAAAAACTGACTGTAGAATTTAGGACATTGTGCTTGTTACCCATTTCATTCACTTGGGCAAATGCTATCTCAGAAATCAAGCTAAACGTATTTTAAAAACTGGCTACCTCTCAGATGGCTATGGCTTGTCAGAAACTATGCATCTATGATACTTCCACTGATTTTTTTTAGTGTTTTGAGGTTTATTGTCATGTGTTTTCCAGCATGATGCTCCGGAAGAAATATGCAATATAATTCAGTACTTAATTATAGAAAAAGTGGATTCTGCACCAGTAAAGGTGGTGGTTATTTCTCCAGAGATCGAAATGGCAGCATGCTCAAGCCTAATATGCACAACTTTCCGCCCTTCCACGCTGCGCTGCCCCCCTTCTGCAAAGGCTTACAATGCATTTTAAGTAGGCCTGCTCCTTTGATGCCATTGTTTTACTTTGTAATGGCTCAATGAGAAGGTAAACAACTTTATTTGGGAACAGTAGAGTTAATGAAGCTTGGTTTCCTATCAGTTTAGGTCTTTGTCCTTCAGCTCCTTCTCTCTCCCTCTCTACTTAATGTCCCAGCTCCCCATTTAAGTCCTGCATGATACCCTCACCTAGCAAAGAGAGCTGCCTCACCATAGCACATGCTGTATATGCTGAGCAGCTGACTGTGGAACAGAAAAGTTCTGCCTTGTCCTGTCTGAGTTTCACTTCTGAGGAACTTATTGTGAGGACTTCTGCTTCTCTTTCAAATTTGGTTGAAATTTGGATGTCCGTTTGAGAAGTCTTTGTGGGGAGCAGGAAGGGAGAGGTTGCCTGATCGGAAGCTTGTCCTCCTTAGGAAGCTGGGCTAAACATTACAGCAGCCAAACAATCCTCTGTAGTAAACTACAGTCATTTGAAGATGCCATTTTGCAACTTGTGAAATTATTTATTTACACTTATAATTACAGAAGGAAGGTGCTAAGTTTTCTCTGAGCTCTTAGGAGGCTTAAATTCTTAGGCATTTCCATTCAAACTGAATTTTTCTTTCTGTCTAAACTAACTTTGTTTTGATGAGAGAGGGTTGGGTATGTATTTGGAAGGAGAAGAGCAAAAGGAGCCTAGTCTCAGAAAGCAATCTCGGAGAAAAGCCCAGAGGGCATTTGTGGACTGCTTAGGTGCTGATAAGTTACATCAGCACTTGATACCTTACAGGATCATGGTAGCGTACCATGGTTAGGAGTGCAAACTAGAGTATTTGCACTGTCAAGCTCTCCTGGGTCATCACCTCTGGCCTTTATATGCAAGGTCTTGGAAGGGACATGGCAAGATCATGCCTACATCAGGGAGTCCTTCTTTGGCCAGGTATTACCTATTAATGCTCCTGCATGCTTAGATAGCCTTTCCTCATTGTTTCTGTATCTTGCTCTTCATATTAAATATGATTCCTATAAACTTTCCTACACAAAGCAGGAATTGCTCCTGAAGCATGCTAAATGGTACTGATCCAAAGGAGTAATGCCCAATCTGTTGCTGATTGCACGAGTAGAAGTCCACTAGTTATTTCCCAGAAATACTTTCTACTTATGAAACAAGATTTTGAAAACATTTATTTTATCTAAATATGGAGATATTTATAAATTGTTTGCTTACAAAAATGTGAATCTTACATAGAAGGTGCTATATATTTTCTCAGAGTCCATTCACGATCTTAAAGTAGTTAAACTCTGCAATACCAGCACTGGAATAATTGCTTAAGTAGGGGATTCAGTCCAGGGAAAAAAAAAAAACCAAACCCAAAACTTTACTGCTTTCCATATCTGTTGGAGTAGCAATTTTATTGTGAGTGGCAGCTACAAAGATTGGTACCATTTCCATTTTATGTACCTCTTGAAGGTGTGGACCTTATGATATTACAGTTGACAGTTCCTCTTGTTGTTCTAAGAAATGAAAGCAGACTAGTCTGAACTAGCCTTGTAGGTTGCCTGAAGAAAAGCTCAGTTTCATGAAATACATTTAAATCTATGGTTTATACCAGAGGACTTTCTTCTGTCCAGATCTGTTCCTTACAAGCACATGCTGAGTAGTAGATCAATCTGCCTGAGGCTGGAATATCAGTTTCATTGGAACAATTAGGGAGTTTCACATTTCATTCTGCTCCTGCTGTACTTGCATTTGGGCACAGCAGATCACCCATGCAGAGTTCACTGCAGGACTGCAGACTGTCTGTAGATCATTTAAAACATTCTTGATAGGACATAGTCAAGGATGATCATCTACTGCACAATTTGCCTTCCCTCAACACCTCTGATTTAGTGGCATCCTACATATCCTAAGCACTTAGAATCAATATCGGCTCAGAAAATTATGCTAGAAAGGAAAGCAGTAGTTGCTGTTTATTTAATACTTAAGGAGTTAAATACATTTGAAGGAAATACAGCTTCATCAAAATCAGTTTTGCCTGAACTGCTGAATATATTACCTTTGGAACAATAAGAAGGGACATACATGTCTTATTCCTAGAAGTAATTGCTGGTGTTATTAACTAGTGAGATACACAGTATAATAGTAAGCCTTGCCATTATTTTTAAAACAGCACTGGTCGGAAGCACACTGGATTACATTTTTAAGATTATTCTAAGGTTAAGATGTTATTTTAAAAACTGGGGACTTTTCTTACATTATAGATCTTTGTATGACAAAACCTGCTGCAATAACTGTGGAAGTTTCTTTTGATACAGATTTGTGGATGACAAAACCTGCTATAAAGGTTCCTGAATTGTTTGGTTGCTAGAAACTTTTGACATATCTAAAAAACCCCAGGCATGTGCTTAGGGTTTGATTCCACCAGATGACCACAGGGTGCTATGGCAGTGAACTTAAGCTGCTCTCTGTAAAGCTGAGAATGGACCCAGAATGAGAACCTTAGAAAGACTTTTTGAAGATGGTTTTCTACACAGCACCTTCATTTGCTAAGTTACATTGCAAAAAATGCCCACAGTTTATTAATTAGATACAGCTCTTCAGCAAGACAGCTTCCATTGTTTATAAACACATTTTTTATTTCTCTTTATACTATATCCAGAGTTTGTACATTACAAGGAAAACTACTAGCATGTCAAGGCTATCAGTCAAAACCCAAAGTCAATAGCCAATTAGACACACAGAAGTCTATGGGGCCGGACGGGGTCCACCCAAGGGTATTGAGGGAGCTGGCGGAGGTGCTCACCAAACCCCTTTCCATCATCTATCAGCAGTCCTGGCTGACTGGGGAAGTTCCGCTTGACTGGAGGTTGGCAAATGTGATACCCATTTACAAGAAGGGCTGGAGGGAGGATCCGGGGAACTACAGGCCCGTCAGCCTGACCTCGGTGCTGGGGAAGGTCATGGAGCAGATCATCTTGAGTGCCATCACACAGCACATCCAGGACAACCAGAAGATCAGGCCCAGTCAACACGGGTTTATGAAGGGCAGATCCTGCTTGACTAACCAGATTTCCTTCTGTGACAAGGTGACCCGCTTAGTGGATGAGGGAAAGGCTGTGGGTGTTGTCTACCTGGAGTTTAGTAAAGCCTTTGACACCGTCTCCCACAGCGTTCTCCTGGAAAAACTGGCTGCCCATTGCCTGGACAGGCATACTCTTTGCTGGGTAAAAAACTGGCTGGATGGCCAGGCCCAAAGGG
>VYZW01032033.1:54144-75910 GCA_013401315.1 Balaeniceps rex
GTCCAGAGAAGGGCAACGAAGCTGGTGAAGGGTCTAGAGCACAAGTCTTATGAGGAGCAGCTGAGGGAACTGGGATTGTTTAGCCTGGAGAAGAGGAGGCTGAGGGGAGACCTTATTGCCCTCTACAACTCCCTGAAAGGAGGTTGTAGCGAGGTGGGTGTCGGTCTCTTCTCCCAAGTAGCAAGTGATAGGACGAGAGGCAATGGCCTCAAGTTGTGTCAGGGGAGGTTTAGATTAGATATTAGGAAAAACTTCTTCACGGAGAAGGTTGTCAAGTATTGGAACAGGCTGCCCAGGGAAGTGGTGGAGTCCCCATCCCTGGAGGTATTTAAAAGACGGGTAGATGAGGTGCTTAGGGACATGGTTTAGTAGTGGACAGGTACAGTTGGACTCGATGATCTTAAAGGTCTTTTCCAACCAAATGATTCTATGATTCTATAACCATAACAAGGCTTTAGAAGCAAACTAGTCAGTGTGAGAGACTGGGTTTTAAAGGTGATAGCAATCCTGTGGACATCAGATTGCCAGTCCTCAGGACTTTAAAGGGAACTTAGGTTCAGAAGTGTATGAACATACATCATTCTCAAGGATCTTGGGTTGGTCACCCACAGCTGAGACCTCCCATATTATTTGCAAATCACAGACTAATCACTTTTTGTTTCAAGGAACAATTTGGTGAGGAGCATAAGCTCGAAAGTGTATGCCAAAAAATATTTTAATCCTTCTGACTCAAGTGAAACAAGTAAGTTTCCAATGTGTGCTCGTGTGCTTACTTTTTGGCTTACTGCTATCAGGCTACACTACTGTAACTCTCCTATACTGTTGCATTTTTTACATTGCATAGTACATAAGCTGAGAGAGTAAAAATGAACAGGAAATGAAAGTTCTTTGGCCCAGCATTCATATAACTGTCCCCATATTTCACCAAAGCAATGTCACAGGGGCTTGCATAAATAAATATGAACATAAATAAATACAAGTAAAAAAATACATCTTTGCACAAACACACTTGTTTATTTGGTTTTGGGTTTTTTTTTTTACAAATTGTATTTGTAAAACCTGATCCAGCTATTTTTTCCCAGCTAGTTTTGAGAGAGGAGGACTGAACGGGACTTCAGAAAGAGTATCTTTCAAGGCAGAATTTGGCCTTAAGCAAATAAAAGTTGGTCACTGGCCCATTATTAATGCATAAGCAGTAACAGAGTTCTGTCATGTACTGTTCTGAACCTCAAAGAAACTGGACAAGGCATATACAGTCTTTCATTAGATACATGTTATTTTTTACCCCTTCCTTTGTCTTTAATTCATGCTTTTAAATTCTAAAACCTCATTTTACTGCAAATAGTGCGCTAAAAGAAGCCTTGCCTGCACTGGATAAAAAAATCAGCTAACTCTAAATATACTTAGACCAGTTCTTTTTCTAAAAGAAAAACTTAAATAGTTCTTTGCACTATTTTTGTACTTTCTTCAAGTTTCTTTATAACCTACTATAATTTGTTGCTTCAATTTTTGATATTTGAAAACTTGAGTAAAGGTTTGTGTTAAATGCCTTATTTTGCATACAGGGATAGATTAAATACAGGTGCACTTCCACTCCTAGGATCAGTGTTGCTTCCTTCATTTCTGTTTCTGTAATTGAATTAATGCACTTTGTTTCATTTTATTTTGCTTTCCAGGAAAATAAGCCTTATTCCTAAAAACCCATCTTAATATTAGAAAAATATTTTTACTTCTTGTTGCTAAACTTGATAATCTCGTTAAGAAGCTATCTTTAAAACTTTGGGATTTAGAAAAGCTCACACAGTTAAACTGGGATTTACATAACATTTTTTTAATAGTAAAAAATAGTAAATTTTTAATAGTAAAAAATTCAATTTTGTCATATTATTATAAACTTTGCAAGTAACAATTACAGTTATTAGGCTGCATTTCACTATTTGCACACAGTGAAAGCTTCACACATTTGGGGGAAGGATGACAATTTCCTCTTGGTGTCTGTGTAGTGAGATTTTGTCTTTAAAGCGAAAGATAATTTTCAGGGCCACAACATGACCAGCTGAAGCTTGAAACACTTTTAATGAGAGGGAATGATTATGTCAATAAAATGCCAAGAAGTTATAAGCATTTAACGCACACCCACCCACACGCCCCACACACACACCTAAGGAGCAACAGCCAGCATGGATTTGTGAAAAAGCAATGTCAAACCAATTTAACTTCTTATAAGCAGAGCAGGAAGGCTTATGAATATGGGGAAAACAGCAAATGTTATATATGTTGACTTCAGTAAGGCTTTTAGCAGTGTGTCATTATGACATATCCATAACTTGGGGTATCCTATAGCATACCCGTAAGCCACAGAAACACGATCCAGATTAAACTCCAGAATTGGTTCATGGCCCAATAGTGAATGGTCAGCATAGAAGAATGCACCAAATGGGGTGTGTTCGCATGGCTTCTGTCCAATCCTTGTATTTACAGTCCAGTCAAGGGGTACACACTGCACATACCGAATTTGAAGATGACACCAAACTGAGACAGGACTGTAAGCATGCTGGAGGTCAAGATTAAAATTCAAAGTGATCTTGCAAATTAAAGAAATTGTTTGATAAAATTACATGTTATGCAAGAGTAAAAAGCACAGGTTCCACACAAGACAGAAGAAGAAAAAAAAAAAGAGTAGCACAAATACAGTTGAGGAAAAAAAAAACAAACCACAAAACCATTCTGAGAAGCAGATCTGGGAGTGATAACAGGTCACGCCACTATGAAAAATAGAAACACCATGTTTGGTTATATGAAAACGAGTACATCCTCAGGACTGCTCTTTTCTTTGAGTAGAACTGTTAACTGAGTGCACAATAAGGCAAGAGCACCGTGTCCAGTTTAGGACATAGTTTGGGACATACAGCTTTTTTTGTTGTGGCTGAATTGGAGATAGTTCAGAAAAACCCTCAGTTTATTCTCATTTCTCTAGATCATGGCCTTTAAAGAAGGATTAAATAAACGGGACGTGCTGAATATAAAGCAGAGAATACCGACAAGAACATGTCTGCAAGTACACAGAAAGATACTGCAAGAGGTAGAGAAACATCTGTCCCCTATTTTCATGAAAAACAGAACAAGTAGTGATTGCATTAGGCTTAAGAAATTCTTTCAAACCATAGAGATAATTAAACACTGGAGTATAACATCTGGTGAGGTTGTGAATTCGTCATCATTAGAAACTTTTAAGAACCAGTTAGGCAAACATCTGTCAAAACTGACACAGGTATAGTTGATCCTGTCTTCAGGCAGAGAAAGGACTGCGTGATCTCTTGCAGCCCCTTTGAGCTACATTTTTTAATGATTCTTTCTCTCTCTCCTTCTGTTTCATTACTGTGCTTTTCCCAGCTTCTTAATCTGACTTCTTGCACCTGATTTTGACAAGAACAGCACAGGACAATTCAGAAAGTCATGTAGACCTCATGGAGGCTTTCCTTAGTTTAGCCTTTTGATTAATTTTTACCATGTAAGACAACAATATCATGTGAACAAACCTGTGCAGTTGATTTTAATACATTACAGTTTTCTTTAGTCAATATGTATATACTTCAAATGAGAGAAAACAATGTTTGCGTCTGCCAAGCTACAGCTCCTCGAGATAAATGCTACTGCCTCTACCTACCCGCCTCTTCTTCCCTCCATGGTCTGTGCCTCTTTGTAACATAGGGACAAAAGGAAAGACAGGCCATGGCTCTGCGGGCAGAGTTCACAGCCCCTTACGGTAACTGCAGCTGTAGCTGAGGTCAGGTATTCACTGGTCCACTAAGGGCTGAGGCTGACAGGTTTTCTTATCCCTGCTGCCAACCACACTTTGTGACGAACATCAGAAAGACAGACAACGAGCACTGACACAGGGCGACTTTCCTTCTCCTCCTGCAATCCCAGCAAAGCCAAGAGCTGGAACACAGAGGTCATCCAGCTAATGCATCTCCAGCCCCAGAGGTGGGGAAATCAAGGTGGTATAGCAGTCCGTAAAGCAGCTATCGACTAACGGACATGACCCCATATAAATGCAATGTTCTCCCTGGTTTGTTCCTATACCACGTGTTTATAAAAGGTCCCTTTTTCACTGTGAGAACCAGCACAAAAGGAGCTCAGTACCGCACAGAATTAATCTCCAGAGTTTTTTCAATTTCTGACTTTTTATATTCACTTCTTTTTGGAGGGCAGGGCAAGGGGAATATTTAATAAGTGTTTCTGAAGACATGCTTCACATTTAAGGCTTTGTTGAGATTTTCAATTAAAACAGAATAAACCTTATGGGATGAAAACAAATGTGCCTCTTAATTGGCATGGCACATTAAACACAAATAAACACATTGTATTGCCTACAAAAGCCAAGAGGGTATTTGCTAAGTATTCCCTAGCAAGTACTGTGGTGCCTTATTTTCTGACTAACTGCTATGCTGACAGCTCAGTTTTCGAATACTCATTAAGTGATGTCATTAACATTTCTGTCACTTCTGTCTTAGCTTTATAAACAAATGAAGTCCAAGTACATGCTCTCCTTTAAAAAGACTGACAAAATACATATTCTTAGGTCGTTGTCTTTTCTATGGCTATTTGGTCAAACAATCTAATCATGGCAGAATTTTCTACCAGAGCAAGTCAAGATCCATCATCTCAAAGTCAAGAATTTCATTACTGCTCCATTAATGTCTTGAGTGCCAATCTGGAGAAATCTCTCGCCACTGCTATCTGTAGCAAAGCGTGACTTCTCTGCTAAATTTTGGCCCACTAACAGTTTTCATTTCTGGCAGAAATCTGGTCGTCAAGCGCCTAAGCAGGGAGAGTGGGATCAGGGATGCTGCTGATTTAGAAAGTGAAGCGAGCTCGTTCTCATGGCCACGAGGGGGAGAAAACTGCCACTGGGATTTGTAATGCACTCAACAAAATTAATTTAAAGACGCACTTTTTTCCTACTGCTAAGACTTTTTGGGAGCTTAGATCTGTCATTTGTAATAGTAGTCATACTGAATTTGTTTTGAAAAAATGATACATTTAAGTTTTTATTTTCTAAAATACTGTTAAACCCCCATGTAATAAAATTTTACTTAATTAATAAATAAAAAATAATTAATAATTACATGGATCATGTCCTCTCCTTGTGTTCATATTGCATATTACCTTATTTCAAAATTAATCCTACTATTTTTAATAGAACTAAGTGCATAGTAAGATATACTTTAGCATGAGTAAGTAAAGAAAAATATTGCTCTAAGTGAGAGGAACGAATCTATTCGAAGCAACTAGACAGCATAACACATACTTACACCTTGGCCTCTAATAAACTCGAAATAATATGAAAGAAAAGAAAAAGAAACATAAATCATTTGAATGTCGACTTGATACTCAAAGAGAGGTACTCTGTGCGCTCACATTCAATTCAGAATGTAAGGAAAGAAGAAATTTAGTGGGGTTTGCATCTTGTTGGAGCAACTAATAAAAATATATTTGACATGTAATGACAATAATGTGAGTTCTTACCATAGTACCTTTTATGGATATTGTATCTCGTATCTCTCATCCTGAGCAAGTATTCAGAATTATTTCCTCATGTATCTTCTGACATTGTTTTTTCCACATGTTCACACTCATTGTGGGGAAAAACCACAGAAAATAAGATGTACAGCACAAAAGCAAGTTCCATGGAGGAGCTATTTAAGTACAGCTCAACTGCACCTTTTTAAGTGGCAACTGGTCAGATTTAAGAGTCAGCATGGATTTTAGCTGTAGTTAGGACTAAAGCTCACTACAATTTGTGGTCAGGCACATGAAATTAGGGTCAGGACCAGTTTTTGGGGTGGTGTATAGGTAGCCCTCAGCTCTGCTAACCGAAAAGGTAGAAGTGATGCAACAGCTGAATGTCCACTAGATGCCAGGCTTCCTTTGTGGAGCAGAGCAGCTGCACCGGCTTCCCACACGCTTTATACAGATGGCCTCTGTGTTCGCCCTCTCACTAATGTAGCGGACACAAGCTCCAGTGTTGAGCACCAAATCCTGATCCCGTTCAGGTTCAATGGCAAACTCTCCGGATTTATCCCCTGGTAGCTCCCAGAAATTTCTGAGAGAAGGAAAACACTTTTCAGAAGGACTAAAAATAGGAGTTACCGTTAAGAAGACTTGGGGTTTTTCTGTGTCCCTCTTTTCTGTATCAGCAGAAAGCTCCCAGTGAAGAGAACGGGATGAGTTTTGTGATTGACATACTCAATCAGCAAACAAACCTAGTTGAACAGTGGCAAGGAAGATTGCTGACTCTGCCTCCTGTGCTCCTGGTGCCGTCATCGACAGGTAGGTGACCTCCAACCTCTGGCTGTCATCAAATAGGCCAGGCAGCAGCTCAAAATATTGACTTAAAACTACATTGGGGCAATATTTGCTTTCTGATTATCTCGCTTCTGTAGTTGAGAGAGGCTTCCAGAATGCAAGCATCCCTCTGTGCAGGCTGGGGGAGGGGGGGGACAGGGATGACGGGCCAGTAGCTCTCCCACCACCAGCAGTGCCTGGGGCAGGGCATGCTTCATCTCACATGATGGACCAGCCAGAGCACAAGCATGGGGCACACCATGCTCCGGCAGGACCGCACACCTCTCCAGGAGGTCGCAGCCGTTTATGGTGCTACTCCCTCATGCTGTCACAAATTCAAGCTTTTCTGTTGGGATTTGGGTTACCTCTAAGAAAACGGCATGGCGATCAGAAGCCACACGGGCTCCAATTTCTGAAGAGACCAGAGCGCTTCTTGTCTTATTAAGTGGAGGGTCCGGTGATCTCATTCCCTCATCGTTAGTTCAGCTCACTAGTTGTTTGCTGTGAGTAGGCACCTTAATTTCAAAGGGCTGCTTGCAGGAGAAGAAGATACCTGATTTGAGCAAGGGCCTCCGGCAAGTTAGAAGCTACAATAGTTAAATTACCTATTGCTAACCTAGAGCATTAACTACTCAAAAATGCCTACCTATGTTATTCAGAAAGCCCTTTCTTGAATTCAAAATAGGGTAACGGATATGAAATCTTTCTGGAAAACAAACCAGACCAATTAATTTGAGAAACAACACTACTGAACAACTGCTTTCTTCTGTCTAGGGTAACATAATACAAATTGCCACCCTGCAATGAACATATTTTCTGTAGCTTAATTTAAAAAAAAAAAAGAACTGCTTCCATTCATTCATTAAAATGAACTTTGGTGAGCGGACTGGTTTACAAGTATTTAGTATTCATATCTGTATTTCTCCTCTCAGCTCTCAGATTTTGCCTCTGGCTCTGCGGGCTCTGTGTAGCTTTATGGCTTGATTTGCAGAGAGCATCCTGCACAGCTCCCACAGACTCTGAGCAGAGATCCAGGCACTTGAGGGTTTTGAGAAAATCACTCAGAGCGGAGCAGTTCTCTGCTCACCTACCGGCTCTTCCCGATAATCCTGCCATAAACTACATGCTGAAAACAATTAGAGGGGATAGAATAGGGCTCCCTGCCACTTTGCTTGTCATCAGCTTCCCTGTTGAGATCAAGTTGCATAAATGTTAATGGTCCGGCCCGTCTCATGCTCGTCATTGTTGCATCCCTAAACCCAGCAAAACTCTGCGGTATTGAGTAATCGGCGTCCATGAAAGGATTGCTGCAGTATTAAGCTTTGTCAGCACCATGAGCTGGAGATTTATTTTAGAACTCTATTTTCCTTGTGAGTAAAAAGGAAAAATTATAAAATTGGCTACTAGTATCACATACAGCAGAAAACGTTATTCTCTAAACATGTTAGAAGCACCAGCCGTTTTACACTGGGCAGATCCTCATAGATAGAGACATTTCTTTATTCATGTATCTCAGTGAGTGGTAAATGAGGCATGCTCACAGAAGTTATTTGGGATGGAAATGAGTCTAATTAGTCTATCCAACTTAGGAATAGCACTGTGAGGCAAGTCTGGGGAAGATGGGAGTTAGCAACAGAAACAGCAGTGGAGAAACAGAGTTATGTGCTTTCTGCAGTTAAGCAGAATATTTATTTGAGGTTTCATTTGACAGAATAAACAACAGATAAGGGAACAGTTCAAGCAGGCAAACATTTCTAAGAAACTAGTTTCAAAACATTCTTATTTTAATTGCAGAGTCTGTAAGTAGCCTCCTACATTAGTTTTCAACGTATTCGTACATATTCCTACATTAGTTTTCAACTTCATAATTTGTTGTACAGTAAAGAGTAAAAAGCTGCTCAGTTACTTCAGAGCTTTCTGAATAGGGCAGGGGCAGATGTGCTCCAAACTTAAATTATACTAATAGAAATCGGTGTCTTTTAAAGTTAGCGAGGGTGTAACAATGATTTTAAAATAAGCTGCTAGAATATGTACGTGTATTTTATATACTGACAAATCTTTTAATCTGCGAGAATCACATCTAGTAATGAATCACATTCTTTGAGTGAATAATTCAGCCCTTGACGCCAACCTCTGAGGGAGAATATTGTGGTCGTGGTGTCTGAACACTGTGGTAGCTATGGCTACCTATATAATTCTTAGCAATGGAAAAAAAAGTGACAATGACATTAAATTTAATCAGGTTCCCCTTTTCTGTGGTTCCCACTGGGATGAGCCACTAGTGTCTTGCCTTAAATATTCAAAGCCTTCAAAGTTTGCATGTGTTCATATACTGGGACAATATCCTGCTAATACAGAACAATGGATCTGTCACGTATTTCTCCTGTGAGTAGCCGTAAGTCTGAATTTAGTTAGTATAGGGTATTATGATTGCTGCTTCTTTAGCGATTGTCTTTACATTAGTCTTCACTTAGAAGGAAGAAGAGCAGTAATGAAATGTAGGCAAAAATACAATGAACTTGGCTATTTTGGTTTGGAAATATGGAGCAAAGGACTGTGTCTTCTTAAAAAGATCCAGCTTTATTTCCAGTCACACTTCATCTGATATGAATGAGCTGGTACTACATATCACATGGCTGAATACATTTGGGAAACACGACCTAACATATATTCAGGAAAGAGAGCTTAGAATCAAACTCAAGTAGTTAAATGCACAAATTATTTGACTTTTCACTTGGTAAAGTTCATAAATACTTTTTGTGTTTTGTTTACAGAGCTGTGAAAATGTGACTTTCATTAATAGTTACTAGTGCAGGAACTTTCATTTGGATTTCCTTAATCTGCAGTAAAAGTCAGTATTGAAAAGGTTGAGACTGACTAGAAATATTTGTGAGTATTGATTTGAAGTAGATATTAAAAGCATAGTCCTTAAAACCCATTTGTTTTGTTTATTTTTAAGTGGGAAAGGAAAAAAAGAGGGGTGTTTTTTGCTATGGATTTGGAAGTAAAAGTTTCACAGCAGGTAAACATACCACAGTGAAAAACCAGTGCCTGTAACTCTTACAGTTAAGCACATTTAACAGAAAATTGTTCCCTCAAGTTTGCGGTTAGAAAATGATCAGATCTGTGATGATTTTATATTATTTCTCTGACTTTTTGGTAGCTTAATGACGCTTATCTCTGTTTGTCTGGCATAGTAAATGCCAGCCTGTTCTTAATACTTTCTCAGAGGGTCAAAGCCACGATTTGGAAAGTGTCCCTAGTGAAGTGTACCTTCTCTCACACACATACTCACAAATGAGTTCTAGTAAGTAAGAGAACACATAAGCACCCGTCACTATGTCCACATGCAAACCAGAGCACTTGAGAAGAGGTGACTACCTCTGCATGCCACCTTCTTATAATCCATATCTCATTAAATGATGTGCAAATAGGATACCTATTTGTTCTGTTGGAACTCAAACTAAAGAAAATGCCACTCTCTTCTACATCATAAATGAAACAGGATGTTACCCACCTTTATTTACTTTTCTAGGTTATTATACGGTCTTATATGCTAACTCATGATCTTGTGACCTGAATGCTTCTCATAGTTATGATGTGTCCATGTGAAAAAAAAGTTTCTTTCTCTTGCCCTTTCTCTTTCCTCCATTCAGAACAGATCAAGGACCCAGCTTTATTTTATTTTGTTTAGGTAGTTTAACGTTAGAAAGTTAGATATATAGATCATGTAGCAAAGACTACATGCTCTTCCTTTTGTTTTTACATCATAAAATCCATTCTCTAGGAAAAACAATTTCCAAAAAGCTTCTTTGAGCCAGCAGAGTTTGCATCCTAGCTAGAAAACCAAGCTCCATGGTATGATCAGGGAGATCAGTCTCATCAGCTTCAGTCCCCAAAGCTGCAGCACCCTAGGTATAATCTAATGGTAGAAGTAGATGTTTAACTTTGATTGAAAATAACAGCATCTTTTTAGGCACAGTCTATCCCTAAGGGGTCACAGAAATGCTTGCCCAAACAGTAGCCAGAGTAGGACTGTCCATATTTCCCAGACACACTTGCTTTCTCCACATGGAGATTTTCTCCAGGTGGGATACAAAGACTTTGGCCTTTTGTCTAGGTTTTTACAGGCTGCCCCACTTAGCGCGAGCCTCTTGTTCTGAATGCAAATTTCACACCAGTGGCTTTTACACATGCACAGACTGATGACACAGCATGCGTGCACTAGTTACAGTTCTTCCTCAATTTAACACACACATGAAGGTCGGATGTCTCTGGCTCCCCGTGGATGTGTGCTGCATAGCACATGCTTCTATCCAGGAGATGCCAGATAAAAACGGCAAATCTGCTCAAGACTTCTGGTTACCTTTAAGGATGAAGAGAGGAATGAATTCAGCCTGCTCCTCTGTTCCTCCTTGCTCATTACCCAGATGTTCTTGGTGACGATTGCCCAGCCCTGCTGCATGTAATACAGATTTTGGTTTGAGATCCATCTACATTTTAATCCTGTGTTTGGTCCTCTTGTATGGACACCAATTCAGATTTTGAAAGGACTAGATAAATTTATGGTTTTGAACATCTAGGACTAGTAATCCAGTTTTATTTTAACATACATTTTACTTACAATTTTCCTTCAACTGCCCCGACTAAAACTGACCTACCCCTCGTACTGCCACTTCTAAAGCTTTGCTTTGTCTAATTAAGACCTAATAATGAGCTACACATTAAGATACGGGACAATACGAAGCAAGTCAGGAAAACTGAAAGAGAGTTTTACCTCTGCCAAGTCAGAGTTGTTGACTGGCCAGTCAAGTGCAAGAGATGACATCTGCTTTGACAAAACAACTTTTGCATCTCCAAAAAAGTGACACTCAAATTTAATCTGTTTAAAGGACTGCCAGATTTTTCTCTTAAATAGAGCAGTAGCAAATACCTGACTAGTAGTAGCAAGTTGAACAGATCAGAAGCAAATAAAGGGCTGGGCCAGTTGGTTAAAAATTACTGTGCCCCCAAAACTGGCCACATGCTTCCTACCTCTCTGCTGGCACCAGGGTTTCCCTAGGAGCTTGGAGCTGTAAGGTGAGTCAGCTCAGTTTGCTGATCCGACTGAGACCTAAAATGGATGGCAGGGGGGAAAAAAACCCATTTCAGATTTAATCTTGAAGCAAGTAGATGGTGTGTTTTCCTTTATCTGTATCTTTTATGAATATTTGGAAGTGTAACAGCTAGTCACGATGCTTTAAACAAATATTTTTATTAGCATTTCCCCCTGGAATAAGTAAAAGGTGAGTTCAAAGTAAATGACTATTAACAAGGCATTTCTTACCCAGCCACATAGCAAATCTATAAAGTGGGACACCTAGATATAACTCCTGCTAGCCAGTATGTTCTTAGATGAACCCAAATGATAAAAAGGTGTTTCCCCACAGAAATTGTATAAACTGGTTTGGGAGCAGATATCGCAGAGGTTGACAGGAAGAAGAGTCTTCCAAGGAAGTGGTGACAACAGGAGGGTTCACTAACAGCCAGCAAGGTGAGGGCATCACACCTGAACCACAGAAATACTAAGGGGAATTAGCATAATTGTGAAAATATTTAATTAGAAAAACACTGTTCTCTCTTCCCTGGACGGATCACACCACTGATGGCCAAAACACCACTCCTAATTGCCTGATGGTCACTAATTGATACGTAGTTGAAACAACTATACATCTTAAAATGAATTTGTTATAAAGACTGTTTAGCTGGGTTTTTTTCCTGCAGTAATGTATACTGATGATATAATACACACTGATAGGCTTAGTTCTCATTTGAAATTGAAGGATATACCACCGACACCAAGAACATAGCAAACTACAAAAAGACCAAATTTACTGTAAGAGAGAGTAGAAAAGTGGATTGTGACAAAATGTTGTGCTCCATACAGGGAGACATAAATTCAAATATTGGGATATCAGTTTGAATTTTATCAGAGATTCCTACAGCAAACGGCTACAAGAAAGCCTAGGTTACCATTATCAGTTTTTTCTAAAAATTAGTAGTGGGCCAAGAGAGAAATGCCAGGGACTTTTTTCTTCCCCCTCCTCTTAAAAGTCAAGTCAGGATCTTAGCATTAATAAAAAAATTACTTCAGAGTTAAACTTCCTTTGTGCATTTAGGGAAACAATGATGTTGCTATCATTTATTTTGTTTCTGGTTACACAGCTGGATCTTAGGGCAGGGCTGTTTAAAAAATATATGTATTTTTCCGAATAGCTGCATACTTTAAGGCATGGTTAAATGAAACTTTTACAAGAATACAGCTGTGAAAATCTTTAAATCATCATTTAAAAAGTATGGATACTGGGATTTGTTCTGCTATAGCATGATACTTAAACTTATGTTTGATGCGTGTTCTATTTCCAGTGAATACACAGAGTACCGCACATGGTTCACTTACCCTCGTTTGACTCTTCACCGACTGTTTCATTGTCATCGTATTTAAATTCAAAGTCCTAAATGGGCCCAAGACTGAAGTGGACATCAGTGTATATATATTTACACTCCAGGATCTGTACGTGTCTGCATAAGTATTCAGTCCCAGTATATCAGCTTCACTCCTTGCACTTTCACAAGAGAGGCACAAAATGTTTTAGATAAAATACCCAAAGTGATAAACCTGGCAAATGTGATCCTCAAAGAGGTAAAAGCAAATGAGATGTACCCACAGTGACCACTTCCAAAGCATAGTAACAGTCTTTAAAATAGTCACATCATCAGTAAAGCCATTTAAACCAGAGGGAAGTCTGATCATCTCAAGATTTGGTAGAAGAGCTGTGTTACTAAAATAACATTGCCAATGGCTGAAAAAAAGCAAACAGGAAGAGCCTTTCGAACCAAGGCAGCTAACAAGAGTCAAGGGATTTCATCTTGACCAAATGGCCAGAGAGATGTAGACTCAGGCAGAAATGAGGGGCTGGATCCCCACCATCCCACATTAGCTGAGGCACAGGATAATCTTATCTTATGTATAACACAGATTTCACATTACATGGTTAATGGGCCTCAAGTTAACACTTTTGCCTTCAACTGCTAGCTCCTCCAGCCCTGTTCTAAAAAGCACACATACCCTAGCTGTCTTTCTGTATCTTAGATGTATTCCCTTTTTCATGCAAACTCAGTCAACCACAGAATCTTATCTGAGTATGATTAAAATAGTGGTTGGCTGAAATTAAAAGCTCATCCTTCGACTTTCTACATTAACCATGGGGAAACCACCTGACTCGCTTTCTGAGGTATAAAAATACTAACCAAAAATGATGCTGCTACAAACTGAGGCTATGCAGGCTTAATGAAGGTGGTGGGTTTTATTGCTTGATTCCCTGGATCCCTGTGATAGCTCTCCAGGGGGGAGCAATGTAATAAAAAGGGTAAGCTGATACGGCCCTTTAGAATAACAATCTTCTTAATTGCTTTACGCGTCTCTTCCGTGGACTCGCCTCAGGAGAGCACACCCTGTTGGCAAACAGCAGGTTCTGTAATACAGGTATTAAACGGTGATTCCAAAGTGCACCAACTTGCGTGTGCCCAGTGGAGCCCGGCTGATCCTTTATCGGCTCAGCACAGGGGTGATAAGGTTATTTATCATCCTGCGGTGCAGCAAGGTTAGTTGTAGCTAATTCCAAAACACGTTCCTGCAAATCAGTATAAGATTGAGTGTTGGGACCATGTTAAGCCTGGGTCACGAGCTACACATCTGCAGCTCTGAACGTCCTTCTGAGCTAACAAAACTTCTGACCTGGTGCCAGGTGTGTCCCCGTTTAGTATCTTGAATCCCTTCAAAATGAGGAATAGCTTTCCTGGGATGCTGGGGACCACAGGGATACTATTGTCACAAACTGAAACGTACGGCGTGACACCTTTGGTGCCCTCTTTTTGGGTAGGATTTGGTGACCAGCAAATATTATACCTTTGTCATTATGATAAAGACTCACTGTTCTTCCCATTGCGCTAAAATAAACCAGCTAAGTCAGCACAGTTGGGTTTCAGATTCCAGGGGACAGCGCGTCTCCTCTGGAAGAAACTGTTTTTTATTTCACAGACTGACCAACACGGACAATAGCAGCTGGGGACACGTTGATTCTGTTTTGTTTTTCTGGTGTTTGTGAACTGGCCTGTAAACTCTGCTTGCTTCAGAAGCCAGGCACTCCAGAGCTTGTGGGATGCATAGCTTCCTCAGTCTCATAAAGTATCAAAGGCCCAAGCTTGCCATTATGATGTTAGGAATTTTTAGCTGCAGTGTTTAAAGAGAATCTGTGAGAAATCCAGGAACACTTGAATCGTTTATGATCAATTAACACCATCAGATTAAGCAAGGGTCAAAGGGGAGAGGTAACTACAATATATAGTGATTAGAAGTGGTATTACAGGCTAGGGATAATTTGATACAGTTGAAATGCTGGTTTATACAGTTTGCACAGATGCCACAAACACAACAAATAATTTACAAAAAACATCCTGTCAAATATGAACACCACTGTCCTTCAGGAGAGTAACCACAAGAGTAAGGTCCTTTTGAAAGATGACACTGGCAAATTAAGACTCTCACACGTACTGAGATGTGTAAAACTCATAACTTCTCTTCTGGGCTTAGCATAATAACTGACTAGATGACTAATGGCTGGAATACATTTGCACTGCTCACTCCTCCCCGTGACCCTGCAGGACTAAGGCAGCTCTGACGAGAGGAGTGGATTCTGCGTGGTGCTGGTGGGCAGCTGGCTGCAGTCTCCAAGTCCTCAACTTTGCACTAAAAGTATTTTAAAGAGAAGGAGAAAAAGGTCTTCCCTTTTCACAACGGGTCCTTGTGAGACTGAAGACAGCATTTCCTTCTTTCGCTTTGAGACTGAGAAAGCATTTCATGGGTGCTTCTCTCCAGCTTTGGGAGAAATTCTACTCAGAATTGCAGCTTAAGATGACCTAATCAGGCACTGTGTCTGCATGGGTGGCAGAAAAAGCCATGCCTGCTGCTCTTAGAGACCAGAAATAACCCGATAACATTTTCACTTTTCAGTGAAGTGAGAGGGCAGAGCTGTGACTGAGTAATGAAAGAATCCTTCCTTAATTCTTGCAAACAGGCATTTTATGCCCCAGTGCGTACGTCAGTTGAATTCTGAAAGATTTTTGCAGCTTTCATAATTTGCTTCCTTGCACCATAGTTCAGTATCAAATGTTATGTACACTCTTTGCTCCTAAAAGTATTTTCCCTTTTTTTTCATACTTAATATACTTACAAGAGCAAATTTAGTTGAGGAACAGGGAAAAATTCTCTTAGTAAGGACAAATAGAGAAAAATAGCTTGCTAAGAGAGGTAGGCTGCTAAAAACTCACCAAGGGCTCACCAAACAACATAAGGACATTTTTTTGTAATAGCTTGCTGGTTTGCAAGTACCTTTGTTCCTTTATGCCACCACACATTACCTAAAATATATGTATGTGTGAATTTCCTATATTCAGAGTTAATATGAGCTAATCAAAATTTGTCCCATTAGGAATCTTTGATCTGTTCCTGTATTGTGTTGATACTGTGATAGAGCAGGCACCCACAGACAAACGCTGTGCCATTTCTCATATTGTGCCTATTACAGACTTTGAACCTGCACCTCTGAAAAAGAGTGGAATGTGGCAATGTGGAAGGACAGTGAATCTGTGTCAGTCAGGCAAAATTACTAGTCCAAGGGTTTTTGTTGTTTGTTAAAATGCACTGACTCTCTCCGACCCAGCTTAGTGCTGTTTGCTTTTGTGTGATGTCAAGGACATTCTTCCAGGTAAATAATAAATATTTAGTGAGCCTGCCATAGATTACATAAGTCAGCTTCTAGATGCTTGAACATTTTGAAATAGAATAGGAAAGAAGGAGCTCAGTTGTTCCCTTAATACAGTTACGTGTTTCAGAAGACAGCTTAGATCACCAAAACTGGCAACACAGAGCCTGTAACTTTCTTCACGATTCTTCTGGTGGCTTTCAACCTTTTTACCTCTGAAAGAGTCTCCCAAATTGCGCAGATTAATGTGAGAAATCCTGCAGCTGAGTTGCTCTGTTTGAGCAAACCCCAGAGAAGCAGGGGCACCTGACTCCTGCCCGCTGCAGACATTGATGGATGTCCCCAAGCAGCGCCGGGTTCAAGTGCTGGGATTCCTGGCGCATAGACCGTGCACCGCTCTTCTCTCAGATGCCGTATCAAGAGCTAATGTGGCGACAAGGCGCGCGAATCCCTAAGGTTCAGTGTCTGGTAGTTAGACTCATTACAATTAGTCAACTTGATATATTGTTTACAATTTACACCAAACAAGCTTGGGGCTAATTATGACTTAGCTAGTTTGTCTCTTTGATGTCAAGATCCTCTGCAGGAGGCCCAGCTAGTGAACAGCAACTACGTTTAGTCTCAAGTGCAGGTACAGAGAATCAACATGGCCTTCAAATTCAATTGCAGCTATGCAAAGTCCTCAGACGTTAAGAATTATATTAGCGCAGCTGATAAACTTGCTTCGAACAGATTTATTTCTACATCCTCTTAAAACACCTGATATACAAGACAGCAGTGATTAAGAAAAAAACCCCCACAGCTGTGAATTTCAGCCATTCAGACACAGCAAGACTTCATCCACACGAAATGCAATGAGAGAGTCCCAAATATTACCTCGTTGCACTGAAATTTATGAATTGCATTTCTGGTTAAAGTTGCATTATTGTGAAAGCTATAGCATGAAAGATAGATGGTTTGACCCATTCACGTAGAATTCTAGGTTTACTCTACCATTGTGTTGCTAAAATAATACTGTATTAACGAAAGCGTGATCAGACATGCTGATGTATTTATTCTACAATTTCAAATCACAGACATGATTAGTAAGGTTTTTAAGGAAGAAACTAGATCCAGTTAAAAGTGAAATAAGAAAGTAAAGGGGTTTCCAACAGAATATAGTGCTCCTTCCCTCGATGAGAATTGCGAGTCACAAAAATCCCCTTTGCCATGGACACCACTGTCAGATCATTGACCTTGACTCTCACTCTTACCTTTGGCACTGGGTGCATAACTCACGCTAGAACCAATTATCCCATCGGCATGCCCACAGTGGCAGGAAATGTTGCAGTAAGAAAAGTCTAGCATTGTATAAGCTCTCTCAACAACTCCCAGATCAAATTTGTACATTTTGTAGCTACAAGGGTTTTTTGTTTTTGTTTTTGTTTTTGTTTTTTTAACCCTGCTTACCAAGTTTTTGCAGCTTGGCATAGGAAAAAAGTTTCATGCTTCCTTTGACTTGGCAACAGTAATAAAGAACCTGCAGCTAGGTTTTAGCTGACAACTGTGGTGGTGAATCACGAGAGAAAATAGCCTTCCCTTTGTTCTGGCATACTTGGATGGAGTCTGCCCTGCCTCTCGCAGAAGTCAAAATGTACGTCTATTCCCACAGTAAGGCGACGTGCCGGAGTGTTTTGTGGTTTACAGTTCTAACCGCTCTGGGATTAGAGACAACATTTAAAAACTATAATCAGAATGGAAATTCTAGTAATTAATTCATTTACTACCATATAATCCCTTAAATCAAACCCACTATGTTCAAATAGTTTATTATTCAACCCATCTTTAATCATTTAGTTAGAATTTGCAATTTATCTAAATAGTATAAGATATGGATCGCAGCAAAACAGTTTTTAAAGACTAAGAGTTTCTTAGTTATTCTGAAGATTGAAACATTTTTATTTTCATACCTAACCTTACAGAGTCAGTTTTGAACAAAATCAGAAAAGATCACAGCCTTGGCCTAAAAGACCATCACCTTTGGGTGACGGTTGTCACTAGTTGAGGGGGTGGAGGGAGGGAATTCAGTGGAAAAAGTCCCATATCTCTCCCTGAAAAGTTAAGTAAAAAACAATAACAAAAACTTAGGATTTCCCAGTAAATTCTACCCTGTTCCTGAACAGTAATTTTATCAATTAGTACATAAGTATTTTAAAAAATTGAAAGACACGTGAAAACAGGTGTTAGAGACAAAACTCGGAATAGTTTGTGTGTTACGGTAAATTCCCAGCCACTTTATATTCTCTTACCTCTCTCTGTATTTTTGAGTAATCACAGCAAATTTTGTTTAGCTACTGAGGCAAAATGAGGTTAATGGATGGGATAAAAATTGTGGTCATGAAAACATTAAAATAAGAGTGGGTAGTCAGACAAGATGATGCCTGTAAATGCCACTTTCTTTGTCTGCCTCCAAAAAAACCCCACTTGTGAGTAGCACTGATGAGGGAGAATCCCAGGTAAAGTCCCTGAAAAAAAATACCATGCCTAAAGTGAAATCAACCCAATTTTATAGACCTTATTTTTAAAAGCTATTTCACTTGCAGATTTATCCCTTCAAGTGTTAAAAGAAGAGATATGCCCCAAACTTGCAGTCTGAAACTGGATGGAAACTTTCCCCACCATTTTAGATAGCCAGTCACCTTATCCAGAGATGGGGATTAACCTTGACTTTCAGACCCACGGTCTGCATTAACCCATTCCCACTACACTGCAAATTGAAACACCAATATCTGAGAAAGGCCTAACCAACTTTCTCATGAGACTTTAGCATAAAAAAGGAGCTTTCTACTGGATCCCTTTGGGGAATAGCACACCGTGCCAAATTCTTCACAGGGGCTGAACTGAAGTCCTCCTGAAACCTCACACGTATATCTCAGAAGATAACTGCAGTCACAGCAGTTATTTTCAGTATTCAAAGAAATGTAATGGAAAGTTTACTAGTTACAGATGGGATTTTCTGTTTCTTTTGAAGCTGAGGGACCATTGTTTTGCAGCTATGGCTGCTGTTATCTGTTATGTTTATTCCACTTGAAAATCTCTGACCTCTGCATTCCCTGTGTCATAAAAAGAACAAAGCAGTGAAAATTGATTAATAAAAGTCTTCAACTCTACCAGCAAAGCAGTTACAAGCATTGGGAATTTGTATGAGTTGAAGAGTACATCCTCTAAGACTAAACACCTCTTATTTCTAGTCTTTTGACCCACAGGAACCTGCTCCTCTCTCCTTCCACTGAGTAAATTCACCTGGCCAGGTGGTAGCAAAATTGTATTTCCATCCCTCCTGCGACAGAAGGATAAAGTTAAGGGAATGTTACAATGCTTTTATAACATGAAAACCAGTGGTGAATCTGAACCACCTGAGTTCTGTCTCTGCAGGACAATGATAAATGTCCGCTTGAAGTGCAAAGATCAAGTGCTGGGAGAGCAAGGTCAGATGCTTTACATGACATCTAATGTGACTGTCATTTCTCAGGCTTGGTAGCCGATGGAAATGTGGCGACAGGATGAACCAATCACTAAGGTACCATGTCTGGCATTTAAATAGAGTGCAGTAATTCCAGCAGTGCCAAATGATTAGAGATCTAATTGCCATTGTCTAATGAAATCCTCTGTGGCGTGGCATGTATGCTCAAAAAAGTGTTAAGCTGAGTCTGGCAAGATACTCTTACTAAAAATGCATTTTTAAGAGATTAAATTCTGGGTTTCTACTCCTAAATACTCTCATGAATTAATAAAAGGTTCTATACAGGCACATCTATAAATAATGGATGATCATTTTGCTGTTTTATTGGAAATTACCTTTCTATACGTTCCAACATTTGACTCTAGGGAAATACTGTTGTCTGTATTAAATGCTCCTGCAAGATCATGAGAATTATACAATTCAATTTTTTGTTTTAAAAATCATTATCAATTTCTTTTCTTTGAAGAGTATATCACCTTACGATTGTTTCAATGCACTAGTGACAGATACAAGATATAAAGTGTTGATTAAAGGAGTGGAAAATGCCATTTATAGGGAGACTGAAGACCTCCGTGTATTCCAGTTAAGGTGACTTGATCACACTCTTTGAGTACCTCCAGGTGAACAGAAATTTGGTAACAGATTGCTCTTCAGTTGATTTACGTCAAGCCATTACACCATCCAATGGTGTCATATAACAAGTGTAACTTGGGTAAACTCATCCACAAAATTAGATGACCCTTTTTAAAATGGGGTAGTAGTTAACCAGTCACACACTTCCCAAAGACTGTCATGGCCTTTATGTTACTGGCAATGTCTAAATACAGAAGGAATTTTTATTTTTTGTCTAGAAAGGTATGTTCTGTTTCAGAGAAATAGGAACAAAGTCAGCAGTCCAATGGCCTGTGTAACACCAAGGAATCCTGCAGCCTGCAGCGCTGTGAATTCCCATCTGCTCGTGCAACCTAAACATTTCCACTTGGATTCGGATTTCGATACTCGCCTGTGCCACCTCCCCTTACAAAAAAGTGCTTTTCTCCAGAATGCCAATTTTGATTAGTTCCTGTTCCTGAAAACTTTAGAAATCATGCAGATAAATAAAAGTCTCATCAGCTGAACATCTGCTGACACGGGGTTTTATCTGCCACCAAAGTCTGCCTTCTTCATAAATGGGGAGGTCTTCTAAATGCTTGTCCACGTCACTTTCTGATCTCCTCCTAAAGGTCAGATCAAAGTGAACAAATGTAGGCAGATAAAGTTGAATGCAAAGGGGTCTGAGCTTTTTTCACATCCTGTGATTGACAGCTAAAGCCTTGCACAGTGACAGTGTCACTTGAGAGACCATACACTTTTTTTCCCAGGTTTTCTGCAGTCTCTGGTGTCACAGGGGGACAGCCCCCTGTGGTAATGCCAGGCTCCTCACTGTCAGGGGGCTAAGACCTGGACTAATTCATTGCGGTGCAGTTTAATTAAACTGCACCGGAGTTGTTTCCCTGGTAAAATAAGTGTGGGAAGAGAATGTGTGTCAAAAGAGACATGCCTCTTACTGTGTGTGCTTTATTGTTACACCACAGCTAATATATTGTGGGAATTCCCATGGAGTCAATGATAAACTATATTATCAAGCTCCATAAAATAGGCATTCTACTAGTGAGGGTTACTGTAGCCCACAATTCCATTAATCCTCCTAATTTATTATATTATAGCTGTATGTGAGGTCTCATAAATTTATTATACCCCTTTCATCTTGATAAAAATGCTTGTTTCTCCTCTCAAATAAAAACCCTTATTATTTGTTGTGTCTGTCTGTAAAAAATAAATGTATCGGCCACTTGCAAGAAAATACGATTATTGGCTGAGAAATGTAAACTGCACTTGACATGTCTTCTACCATAAAATTAAAGAATTTTATTAAACCTTGCTTTCTGAGTACAAACACCAGTATATGAAGGCCCATTGAATTTTTATTTGCTTTTGTTTTAGAGCATTGCATTCTCTTTTATTTATATATATATATATCTTTACAAGGTTTTTTAATTTAAAGCCACAAAACCCGCATCTGTCAGCTTTGCCTTTTATGAAGAAAGCAATTTTTGAGACTCGACATTAC
>VYZW01032039.1:9915-24679 GCA_013401315.1 Balaeniceps rex
AAGACTACAGGCATGCTTCTCTTACTGCCATTACTAGGTAACATGACTTACCTTAAACCCTCAGCGAAAGATGTTAAAGCCAGACTGTACTGCCTTGCACTCAGGGCAAGCTAAGACTGCACACAGCCGCTTACTGAAAATTAGAGCAGTTCACTCAACTACTGGATTTTTTTGTTTCGCCTGCCATAAATAAATCACTTACCTAGCCCTAAGGATCCCTTCCCACAGTGAATTACAGCAGATGACAGGCACAACAAAATAAAAGAGCTGTTCTTACATTACGCCAGACCTAAGGTCTGCCTAGTCCAGCATTGTATCTCTGCTAGTAACTGGCAGGGAATACCTTAAGAAGAGGGCACATAGCCAAGCTTCCTGGGAATATTCTCCCAGCAACTTGCAGCTCAGCAATTTCTTAAAGGTAGGGGTCTCTCTATACTTGATAGCCCCGAGTGGCTCTGCATTCCATGAACATGTTGAATCAAACACCCCTGAGTTTCATCTTTTATTTTGTTCATACAAAACAGGGCAAGTTCCATAGCAACATGGATCTTGCACTTCACTTGTGGATCCATACCTGGAAGAGACTAGCTACATGCACCTCCTGTCTCTTGCACATACCGATTCAAGGATGGTTTTCTCAAAGATGTCCAGCCTGCGTGTCTCTAGAGCAATGCCGATGGCCTGCTTGTACTTGTGGTCATCCAAGCACCGCTGGAACATTTTGTTCACTATCCCTTCTAGCCTTTCATCAACAGGTTTCTTCTCCCCTTCTGGCAGCTCTGCATTCTCCACACACTGCTTGGTATAGTGGTCGATACATTTTGCTGAAAAGATATTGAACAAATGTAAGGGGAGGAAAAGTCAACTTTTGCAGTTTTTTTACAGATGAAGAGAGCAGTATGTGCATACACACATTCTACCAGCAAATACAGTATATGGGAAACTACAGAAAGGTGAGGCACAAGAACTATTTCTGTAGTCACATACAGATAGTAGTCAAAGATACTTATATTCTCTCCTAACAAACTCCAATTTTAGTGCTGAAACCAAGCAGATATTTTTAAAATGAAACCAAGGACACCCTCTTTGTTCAAGTGGCATGATATTTTCAATAAATGAGGAAACAGCAGTAGGAGACTTCCTAGCTCCACTGTAAGCACTACCTGAGGAGACTGAAAGCCAGCCCTGGTCCGTCACATCCTGTACAAGGTAAGTGACAGCAGCAGACAAGACTTTTAAAAGACATGCAGATTGTACATGCATTCAACATCTGACTTGCTATCTTGTTAAGGGTGGATAAAAAAGAAATTGTACCCCTCAGTTAGGTGTGCAGCTGCACTTATTAGCCGATTATTTCCAAAGTTATGCTGAAATTGATAATAACATATAGCACACAAATGAGAGAAAGGACAATAAAAAACCAAAGCAATTTTCCTATTAGGAACTCGCAATAAAATAAGGGTTAAGAATAGGAAAAAAATGCCAGAACTCCTAAGTCAGTTCCACTACAGAATTCCAAAGCAGGAGAAAAAAAGCACAAATAAACTGGGTAAAATTAGCTGCAGCATCAGTTTAAATGAATACAAGGAAAGGAAGAGGAATATGGAGAAAAGCACCTAAATCAAGTAAAATCTCAAAGTTACAGTAGTTTTGACAACACAAGAGCTTTTCTTTTGCAGAAACAGTTTTTTACCAATGATCGTCTCCACATATTCCGAGTTGTCGTTGACATTGAAAAGGTCACCTGCTCCCAGGGCATAGTTCAGCGATTCCTCAAAAGCTCCCAGGTGGTAAAAAACTTTAGAAGCAACTAGAGCAGCAAACTGACGGCTCCGAAAGCCCTCGTCTTCATAGAGAACTTCACTGCAAAGAAGAGAAAGAAGAGCATCAGCTCCGTGTGCTCAGTTCTCTTTAGGGCCACATGATAGCTTGAGCGAGCTTGCATCTTTGGGACTACAGCTCCACCCCACATCCACTTATATCAGTGCTTTCCGAAAATATGGAGCCAGACGCTGTACTAGCCATTATCAAGCAACCAGAACTACATCCACTTCATAGCTCATGTTATTTTTAAGCAGCACACCCTGAAGTAATAAGTGTCTTCTCTTACATTTTGTCCACTGACTCAGAGATTTCTGCCCAGAAGTCATTGACAACAGCATTCAACTTGTGAAGAGCAAACTCCTACAAAAAATAATAAAATGTTATATTATATTACAAATGCATTTATTACCTTTCGCCAGTAAAAATGAAGTACCACCTAAGACTGACCCATTTCAACAGCAAATTCTACTTTAAAAGATTTTTGCAAGCATTCACTTAATCTTTGCAAGTCCTTTGCAAATAAAGGGCTGTTCATTTAACAGGCAAGACAACCCTGATGTTCCTTCCCATGGCCTCTTTATGATGAATGACTTGCTAAAATGACTGATAGGTGAAATTCCTTAAAATACAAAGTTTTCAAAGTCTTTGTGGCAATTTCTGTGTAGCACATAGAATTGGCCTGTGGTCTATGCCAGCCAACTATTTATTTATTTATTTAGACTTATTTTATTTATTTATCTGCAGTACTTTAGCAGATAAACAATATCCAGACCAGAATCAGCCCACTCGTAATCAGTTCAGAGCAAAAGCAGGGCTCATTGGGATCCATCACCACCTATGTCTGTTTCCAAGCAAAACATTTAGGCTATTACCAATATTACAAGATGCACCTCCCCCTCCTAAAAGGGGCTATGTTAACTGCTCAAGTAACTAGCAAGCATCATCAATACACCACCACTTTGAGTGTTTGATGTTGTCCTATGGATTCACATACTCTGTGAACTGTAAAGTTTCTGTTGCTGTTTTCTTCTCCTGCTACTATTGTGATTTTTTTTTCCCCAAGTGAAAACTGGGAAACTGTGATTTCATTTTACATCGCTTAAATTATGCTAAAAACTTGAGATGTTCTTCAGCTTTGAATTTTACGTAGTCAAAATGCAGTCTCTGCAGCACTTTTAAGTAACAAACCACCATTATCATCAGAGAGCTGGGAGCTTTCGTGAATAGAGATCTTTGCATGTGAAGCTCCAGTTTGATCCATGTTCAAAACAAGGAAGTTTGCCATCTGTTATCATGTTATTAAGCCCTTCCTTTCAGCTTTCAGGCCAGATATGATATGGGGCCCACCTGTTGCTGTCCAACCATTAATTATTTTAAGCTCTCAACAGAATGCATTTGCTGTTATTTACTCCCAGATGTCAGAGCTTACCTTGAGCTGTGGCTCTTCTTCATCCAGAAGAGAGATAATTCCAGCTGCAAAACAAGATCAGAGTCAGTTTTGGACACCCTCTGTTTCAAAAGTGAACACGTTATTTAGTTCAAAACCAACAGAACAGGACAGAAGGCTGTCTCTGGAATGCTGGTTTAAAGTCTTCAGTATTAAAATTCAAAGATCAGATCCAAATTTGCATTAACATGATATAAAATAGTTCAGAGTTTATAACTGAAGAGGTACACTGTTTATAAAATATGATATTTCTTAGAGGAAAACATATTAGACAGGAACTCAGAGAATCTGGGATTTACTTCCAGCTCCATCACAAGTTTGCTGACTGCTTTCTAGCAAATCACTTCCCACTTCCCCAAGGGGCATAAAGAAGATCACGTCAAAACATCCTAACTTTTTTCACGCCAAGGAAACAGACCTCATGGCTGAGAGGATGTCATATCTCGCGGCTTTAGCAAGACTCCTGACGCTATCCCAGAACATTTGTACAAACAGCTACAGAAATATTGTTTAACTGACACAACTGAAAGAGAGGCTCACAGTTATCTGGGGAGCTGAATCTGAAGAATGGTTATAGATGATTTCATTGTCAGACTGCAAGGATGCAACTGAAAGGGTTGGAATAGGATCCAAGTCCAACACAATTCACTGCTCTTAACCTTTCATCTGTTGTAGAGATTGATAACCTTTTTAAATCTAAATAAGACATCAAACGGGAAAGGCCAGCAAGCTGAACAGGGCTTTCAAAAGATTTTGACAAATCTAAAAGGAGAGTGTGCAGGTCAAAACTAAAATGTACAAATATAGAAAGGAATCCAAGTAGTACAGTGGATTAAGATGAAACATGATCAATAATACCATATGGCTGCAGTGGGAGGCAGAGAATCCAAACTTCACACTCAGATGTGTAAGTGAGAGCGTTTCTTGGCAGATACATGAGGCAATCCTTCCCTCTGCTTGGCACCGACACACCTGAGCCAGACCGCTGTGTCCAGCGCTGGGCACCATGTTTTAAGAGTTATGAGCAAACCAGGGTGTTCAGAACTGAGCAATAAGAACAAAAAGGTCTAGCAATTGGGACTTATGAAGGTTGACTGGAGGTCTGTAACTGATTAGTCTATGGAAATCTAGGAAAGGTACAGAGTTCATACAAGTACAGGGCAGCTGCCAGCAGAAAGAGAATAATCTCATCTTTGTGTCAGATATGAACAGGAATAGTAAGACCAAGCTTTATTTGGAGCTTCAAAGACTGAGGTTTGATGATAAGAAAAGTTTCCTGAAAGCAAGACAGTTATTCACTTTGCCTAACAACGTTGTAGAACATCCATTATCAGAGATTTTTTAAAACCAGGTTAGACATGTGTCCATCAGTAACAACAACTGAAGGAGCACTGATGTGGCCCTTACGCAAGGAAGGCAGGTTCAGCAGCCCACCCCACAGCGCTCCTTTCAGCTGTTTGCTCCAACTCTACTCCAAACATATGATTTCACTTTTTAAAAAAAAAAAATATGTTTTTGCATTTACCTGATCTATCAGGGGAAGCAATCTCACTCCTATTCAACATACCATTTCTACCTTTTTAAAACCCCTTTGAAATGAATTCCTACTTCTCCTCAACTAAGATAAACGTAAAGCAAAGGATTAGAAAGAGAAAGCTGCTTGCAGACTATTATCCTCTGCACTGTTTCTCTCACCACGCCACAGCCACACATTAATTTCTGGCCTGAGTACTTCTGAAAATGCTTCCCATATTTTCTTACACTATGAAGTTCTCAGTAGATCCAGAAACAGTGTTTAACATCTAATTCCTCACACACTTCAGTAGCTTAGACTCTTCAGACTGGCTTTTCCTCTGCAAGGCATTTGCGTTTCTGACCCCCTCCAAAGTTCAAGTCCACCTCTTCCCCCTTTCTCTTTGCCTGCTGGACCTCCTACTGCTCACCGGTTTTATACCTCCTGTGCGTTATTCCCTTTCAGCAGGTGAAGGCCTCCAGTTCACAACTGCGGCGCAGGAGCACCCCGGTCCCTGCCAGGGGGCTCGCAAAGCCGCCGGAGTGCCCTCATAAAGCACCGGTGGAAGGTAGACGCGGTGCCGGGACGGGCAGGCAGGCAGCCGCCTCTGCCTCCCGCGCGTCCCCACCGAGCCCGCCGGGGAGCCGGCCCGGCTCAGTCCACCGCAGCACCTGGGGGAAAGCGGGAGGCCGCCCCGGGGCACGGGCGGGCACCGGGCGTAGGGCAGCCCCCCCCCACGACTCAGGCTTAACGTGCCGGTTGTGGCAAGCCGCCGGCACCCGGGGCGGCCCTTCCGCTCCCGCCGGGGCGCACGGCGGCTGCCGGCCAGGAGTGACTGGGGCGGAGGGAGGCCCCCGTGACGGGCAGCCCCATGGAGCGCTGCGGCCGGCGCCCCCGCGGCCTGCGGCGGTGCCCAGTCACGGCCCTGACTCAGCGAAACCCCGGCGGACAACGCTACCCCGCGCCGCTCCCTCACCGGCCGAGGTGATCATGGTGTCGCCCGCCCGGCCCGCGGAGGGAGGTGGGGTCCGCTCCGGCCCAGGTGCGGTGGTGGTGCCGCCGCCGCCGCCCGGGGTCCGCGCCGCGCCGCTACCGCTCCGCCGCCGCCCGGCCCGGAAGTGCCGCGAAGGGCCCCTTCCGGCAGGACCCCGCTGGTCCCGGGAAAGGTGCCCGTGGCGATCGCCTGCGCGGGGCGGCGCAGAAACAGCCAGGCGCGAGCGGGACAGCTCTGCCTCCCGGGGCCTTGCACCTTCCCCTGCCCGCCTCACAGGCGCTCGGGCACCCCGCGGGCGTCAGCGGCCCCACTCGGGACCCCACGGACCCTCCCCGCAACCCCACACACTCCGCAGACCCCACACCGGGCCCGCAGGGCGGCCACCTCATGCTTTGCCCGGGAGGGTAGGCAGCGCTCCCCCGCCTGCGCCCTACTGCCTGGGGGCGGCAAGGGGGGCTGTGGGGCCGAGGGCTGTAGGATCCCCACGGGTGACCCTGTGAATGCCCGTGTTTGCGCTGTGCCCAGACAAACGGTTGCCCCCTTCTGCCGGGCTGCAGGTGGCAGCTCCCCCCTGCCAGGCCAGGCTGCCTGCAACAGGGTGGCATCAAGCATTGGAACAGGCTGCCCAGGGAAGCGGTTGAGTCCCCATCCCTGAGGTATTTAAAAGACGTGTGGATGTGGCACTTAGGGACATGGTTTAGTGGTGGACCTGGCAGTGCTAAGTTAACGCTGGACTTGATCTTGAAGGTCTTTTCCAACCTAAACGATTCTGTGATCTGGGGCACAGGCGTGTCCCATGACATTGCAGGGATCAGGGACTTTACCCCATGGATTTACCACCTCTTGCAGGCCGCCTCTGTGGGCCCTGACTCCTTTCACACACCTTGTAGCTGTGGAGAAGGGCCTCACCCAAACCCCTTTCTCCCTTAAAAAGGGAAACACATGCACAGATGCATGTGACAGCCCCTCACCAAACCCTTTTCCCCATCTGTCACTCTGCAGCACAGGGCAGTGTCCAGATCTCCCACCTGAAGGTGCTCAGTTGTGGAGGAGCATCAAGTCATTTTGGCTTCTGCTTTGGTTCGGTACGGATGGATGGGAAATTCAGGCTGGTGGATTTGCACCAAGGAAAATCCATCTCAACAGCAACGGTGCTGCACAGCAAGAGATCAAAGCACCCAGACTTCAGCGGCATTGATTTCTGTTTCTACTAAATAGGAAAAAAGACTTTCTGAAGGGCTTGAATTCCTCAAGGAAACCTAATGGGCTCAATTAATGAATGTTATTAATGAAAGTTATCCGAGCCCTACCCACGACGCCAAGACAACTGAGGAGGTCTCCAGCCTTCCCTGCTGCCCACAGGTGAGCAGCCTACCTGAGCTGCACACAGACCAATTCTGCTGATCTTCTGGATGCCATATACTGAGGTCACTTCCATTCCCTCCCAATATACCTTTTATTTAACTCAAGAGAAATATCAGTTAAACCATGCATAATGTTACTTTAAGGATAACACCATGGCAAACAAAAAACAAACTGAAGCATGTTCCTATTCAGAAATTAAATGTCTTTATTCCTTACAGCAAGCACGTAAGATAACAGTGCCCTTAAATTATTAAATCAACTAAACATGTAAAACTATCTGCTGCACCTCCACATGCCCAGCTAGTGAAAAAAAAAAAAAAGAATTCAAGTCACTTTTATTCCTCAGTCAAAGGAAAACAATACTTTTGGTCAAATGTATTCCCACTCATACCTCCTAAACCCCAGGCAATTCATCCGCTTCCACAAAAGTCTCACTGCAAGGGTAAACTTGCATGATTTACTTAAAAATTACCAGTAAATAAACCCACTGGATTTTTAGCACCAAGATAGGCTTAACTGCAAATCTTTTTTGCAAATCTGCAAAAAAAAAGTACACTCTTGGGCCACCTCTTCATTGGTAAATCCAGACAGCAAAGGCCAAATACTGCAAGAAAATAAAGATTCACCTGATCATATTGTCAAGTCCTACTGGACTCACTGAACCAAGGGCTTTATCGGGAAAGTATGTAACTGCCCAGCAACCTGGGCTCTGCTGTGAAGACGAGCAGAGGGACTCCACCACAGAGCAGACCTATGCGCTCATGCCAGGGACAGAGCAGGAGGATACCTTCATCTCACTAAGATGCACTTACTACTCAGTGCTGAAGCCTGGGGTCATGAATACAGCCACCCATACAAAATACATTTGTATTTTCCACCTGGTCATAAGCAAAGAAAACCTACAGAAATCCTGCAGGCTGGAAGGAGAGCAGGTTCGGTGCCCTCTCTGCAGAGCAACATGCTCTGCCAACGTCAGCTGCCTCCTAGGTTCGCTTTCCCCAGCCCACGCCCACACAGGAAAGTGTTTCTTCTGTGAAGAGATGGAACATGTGCTTCCCCAAACACTGCTCACAGGGTCTTGGCATCCACCTACCCCCTCCCTCCCGCCTTCTTATGGAGCAGCTACAGCACCTTACGCCTGCATTTCAGGCAAAGCTTTCCTATGTAGACCAAGCCTAACTATCCCAACACATTCAAACGAGCAGTGTGATAACACAGAGGCTTGCTGAGCACACCTGGAAACACTCCCCATCTCTCCCACTCGACCCCACCAGCATGCCCCGGACATCCTCAGCCGCTCTCTCCCAGCCAAAAAGGGAAAGCACCATCACAAAAGGGACCGACTCTAAACCCAAGAGCTGCTAAGCTCCACTCCAGCATTACCATCATTACTCCAGTGAGGTAGGTAGGTGTTGCTGTCCCCATCCAGTTGGGGACTGTCCCCTCAGTTGGGGAAACTGAGGCACAGAAAAATGGTTTGTTGAAAAATGTTGATGATCATGACCACGAGCAGAGCTGGGTAAACAACCCATCCCCTACTCCAGGTAAGAGGTAGAGAGATGCCGAAGGCGTGCTGCTGGGAGAGAGTGCTGGCCAGAACTGGCAGGACTGCAGACACTTCAGCTGCCACTGGGAAAAAAAGGAGCAAGAGAAAAGACAGACATGCATGGAGGATGTACTGCCATAATTCGGCAGCCAACCCACAGAAGAGGTAGGTGGGACATGATGAGATGAAGTTTCTGGCCTGAAACTCCAAAAGGACAGCCAGTGCCAAACAAAACTCAGCTTGTGCTAAAAATAAAACAAGACCTGTTTTATGTTGCATTAAAGTAAAAATAAAAAAAGGTATTCCTACCATTATAATAATATTCCTCATAAACCAAGGACTTGTAATTAATTGTGTTGCCCCACAGGGTACAGGCAGTTGTTTGGAACTACTTAAATAGATTATTTTTATATTTATTTATTTATGAAGCAGCCACATCTTGTTGAGAGGAATGCTGCAGGCCACCTCCAAGACCTGCCACCACATGGCTGTGGAGATGTCCCAGGTAAGATGGGCCTCTCCCATAACCCCATCTAGCACCAGCCACACCGTAGTGTCTGTCTGCCACCCCCTCCAACCCAGGCAGTCCATCAGTCAGTCTATGACCACCAGGACAAGCCAGAGGGATGGATCCTGCTCCCAAACCACACTCTGCTCCAGCTGCCATTACTATCAGTATCTTTTGCATTATTCTTGCTACCCACAGTGGGCTGTTATTGCATTTCTTCACATTACACAGTTACATTCAAGCCTTTTCAGTAGCTGGTAGATCCGAGACCTCATATTTAGTCCCACTGCAGTCTCTATGCCACCATGTTATTTGTCTGGGGGATTTTTGCCTTTTTTTTTTTTTTTCCTGATCAGAGAGAGGGTGGGAACTTCAAAGCAGCAATAAAGCAGGAAAACAAGGCAGCAGAATGTGTTTGCCAGGGAGACCAGCCCCTGGCAATCTCAGCAGGGAACTTTTCTCAGAATTAGAAAGCGTTCCTCTTTCTTCAAGCAGGGGGCTGCATTTAACACCCAAAGTCCCCACATCATCTTGCCCAGGACATGAGATACATCCCCAAAGGGCTTCTCAGAAGCCCAGTGTCCATCAGCAGCTCCAGGCGCCCCCAGGCAGGGGACAGCTCTTCGGCATGGACCTCAGAGGTTGTTGGCAGCTACAGAAAACCCTGGCGAGTTAAGCTGAGCAGCTTCTCCCCAGAGCGGTGGGTCCTCAGAGGAGAGGGTGAGCAGGCATGCACCAGCTCCTCCTCCCACTACTCCAAATCCACCAGGCAGACCCAACTCGTGGACTGTGCTGGGTGCCCAGCAGCTCTAGGTGCCTGTGCCTCCAGCAGCTTCTTCATAGTTTCCATTGGGGGACAGGCTGGTCAGAGCCACTTCTTCCTTGGGGTCCTGCAGATCATCTACAAAGAGCAGAGAGGGGTCAAGGGAGATCTGAATGGGAAACCCTTCATGCAAAATGCAACTTAAGATAAAAAGAAAGCATGGGACAAAGCAATTGATACATACTCACAACCTAAGCACAGCTGATTTTTTTCATAACTGATTTTCATTTTGTTTTAGAAACTCAACATTGCTTCAACAAACAGGGGGGATCTATGAGCAAAGGAGCACGGGGCCCAGCTCCCTGGCCTCCTGCAGTCTCAGTAATCTCAGAATTAGGTTAATCTGTGTGGCCATGAGGCGTCACCTGCCTGGCACTGACAGAAGGATCAGGCACTTAAATTTTCTGACCCTAGAGGACATGTCTCAAAGCTGCACAAATTGGGCATTTCAGTTGTTTTCTCCGACCCTTATCCTTTTTAAGTATTTTATGTATTTAAGAGACATTTGGACAATGCCCTTAATAACATGTTTTAACTTTTGGTCAGCCCTGAAGTGGTCAGGCAGTTGGACTAGAAGATCATTGTAGGTCCCTTCCAGTTGAAAATACCCTATCCTATCCTATCCTATCCTGTTCTATTCTTTTTACAGTGAAGGAGTTTCCCCTCCTCTATGTACTCCATAGAGCAGTCTGGGTCTCCACACCACACATTTGTAGCCTCCTGCATGGGGGCTCTCTGCAAAAAGACAATCACTGCTGGGAAAGGCAAGCAGAAGTGCCAACAGTACAGCAAAGGCTGAACGCTAGGCTATTTGTCACCTGAACAATTTCCTTTAGAATCAGGGAGCCCAAGGCTGAGTGCCCTCTTCCTCCCTGCCAGCCCCAAATTCAAGTGGCTTGGGAACACTCCTTCCAGCCTTGTTTGCAGAAAACATCACGTAAGTTCAGGGTGATGCTTCCAATTCATTGTTTAGACAGACAGCAGTTCTGCAGCCAGAAACTCTGGCAAAATGCAGCTGAGTTCAGCAGTGCTCCCAGGGTGTAGTTGGGCACCGGACCGAGCGTGGTTTTATTTAGACAAGCAAAAGGTCAGGAAACAGGGAGATGGCAACACAGCAGCCAGACGTGCGCTGGTTGTCTTCAGGTTCTGGCCAAACCACAGCCAGGGAAGGGACGTCGGCTACAGAGCTGGAAATTGCTTAAGGAGGCCACCAGCAAGGGGTTTGGGCATCAGGACCACCAGGGAGTTGGTGAGGAACCTCTGACAGTCACAGCAGGAGTACAAGGGAGGGAGCTGGGCATACCTTCATGAACATTATTTGCAGCTTTTTCTTCGTGACCTTTTCTCCAGCTGCTCCGGCTCCAAGAAATGCACCGCAGGAAGGATGGGAGCCTCCATCTCCCCCTGCCTTTCCCCTCTTCTGGATAAACAACAGAAGGTAAGTTCAGACCGGCAGCAGGTCAGCCCTGCTGCTCCCCCACCTCCCCGCTTGCTGACTCACAACATCTCCCTTCCACAGAGCCCACCCCTGGAAAGCACAGAGCAGCTCCTGGAAATCCTTATTTCAGGCTGAAAACTCTCTGCTACCCTGGAAATTTTTCCCCGGTGTCAGTTTCTACTTTGCCACCTTGCTGCCAAAACCATCCTGGATGCGGCAGCCCAAAACAATCAAGAAACCTGGCAGGAGCTCAGCTGGCACACGTGGCGAGGCTGGGGACTGACACGGTTAGGGCATTCCTGCAGAAGGAAGTTTTTCTTTTGTACTATCACACAGCTTCTGCCACATCAACCTGTTTACTGCCCCCTGCTTTATTAAACAATTCCTCCCTCCCAGGGAGACCTGCTGGCCACGCAGACTTGCAGCACACTGAAAACTACAGCTGTAATTGCTTGCAAAATGCAGAAAGCACGTGGCCTCCATCAATGTATAGTATTTATTCTGGAGGACAGCAAAGGTCACAGCAAGTTACTACAGGCTTTCAAGCCATTATAGTAAAACACTACAGTAGCTTGTAAAACGCTACACCAGCTTATTTTATATGGTCTCCAACAGCAGTAGTTCAGCATCTCCACTGAAATATCGTCCAGCCTTTCACCTCCTAATCAGATAACAAACGATAAACCACTTCGGTGTCCTTCAGCTTATCAAACCATTGCGACACTAAAGGGTTCACAGTGTTTCCTGCCAGTCAACAAACCAAAACCTCCAGCCATAAACACATCCCCTCCTCGCAGTGCGTGGGGACTCTGGACACCACTGAGGCATGACAGCATAGCAGCCCAGCACATTTCTGCTTAGACCCCAGATGCAAGGGATATGCAGGAACCCCACTGTGATTCCTGTCCCAGCTCCACCACACCAGTAACAGTGTCCAGGACCTTCCCAGCCTGGGGTGGCTGCAGCTCCAGAGCAACTGTTACGGGCAGAGCTGAGCAGCCATGTGTGTGGAAGAGGAAGAGGCTTTGAGGCTGGGCTGAAATAAAAAGGGCACAAGCACACGTACACAGAGCCTTACACTCTACACCTCCCAGCATCCTAATCCAGATGCAAGAGCATCTTTCGTCAGCTTAGCACAAGCCCTTTTCAAAGTCAAGAGGGGAAACAAGACAAGCTCGGCCCCAACTGAGGACATCTTTACAGTGACATCCCTAGAACCTGCTTTGCAGGGTGCTCCGCAGCCCCACGCCCATCTTTCCCACAGTCCTCCTTCACATTATGTTAAAGATATTATTCCCCTTGTGCATTGCTTGTGGGGAAAGCCACAGGGCAAAGGAAACCAGGCTGCAATGAAGCTGGTGCCTGGCACTGCCAGGTCCCCAGCTCTCCAGAGGCACGACTACGCCTGGGATCCCTCTGGCCACATGGAGATTTCGGAAAGTAGTGCTCACAAGGGCATAGAAGGAAGCTGCTCCTGCCTAAGGTTGAACCCTGCAGCTGATGAGCATCCCCATTACACATGCAGGTCCTGGGACACTTACATGACTAAGAGCACCAGGCAGCACATCAGAGGTGAATTAAAGCAACATGCCGAGTCCTCCCACCCACCATGCTTATAAAGCACACACAAACAGGCTGAAACACCTGCTCTGGCTCCTTCTGCTCCTTTTTCTACCCTGCTGGCTACTATGCTGCTTCCATGTTTGCACAAAGGACAAAGCCACAGCTAACCGCAGAAATACATGTACTGAGCCAAGCGCCAGCAATATGCAGAGATAGGAAAAGTTCACATATGCAGAGATGTTTTTCTACCTCTGCGGCTGCTCTCCCATCAGGCTGCTGCGACCAGAACTGGAGGGCTCACTGGTGTCTGCAAGTACACCAGAAATTCTTGCAGAAGGAACAATGTGAGGAAGACAAAAGCCCATGAAAGGAGAGAAGCTGGAAAGGGGATCACGTATGCCTCAGTACAAATGGCTAGCAGAAGACTGTCCCGCACCCTCACAGTGGGTCCCGGCCATCTCAAAGCTCCTCAACGTTCAGATCCAGGATTCTGGACTGAGCTGATGGAAAGAAGCACCTGAGCTGCAGCAGCTCTGGGATCCCAGAGGACCCTGTCAATGCAGTGCTGCAGGCAAGTGCCAGGATCCCCCAGGGTAAAGGCAGCGAGAGAGCAGAACACCAGAGCCCCTGGAAACGATGAGGAGCAAGGGAAAAGTGGGAAAAATGAAAGAAGGGAGGAGGAGAAGGGAACAGCCCACAACAAGCAGTGCCAAAGGTTAAAGTGAGCCCGGGCTGTTTTGTGTGGCTGTTGAGGGCAGAGCCTGGCCATCTGCCCAGCGTTTGCTCACAAACATGACTCGCCTTTCACCCCAGGGCAAGTGCTGTTCCTCACCTGTTTGACACCCAGCTTTCATCCTGCCATCCTCATGTTGCTTAAACTGGCCACCATCAGACACATGGCTTTAAACCCCGACACCCCCTTGCTGTTGTTCTTATTCATTATGCAAGGCCAGCACAAAGCACCTTCCTCCCGCAGGAAGGTCAGGTCCTGCCTGCACCCTACAGCAAGGGCTGCACCCCAATCCTGCGTCTCCAAGAACAGACATCCATAAGCATGGATGGCCACCATGTCACAGCCGTCAGCTGCCACATCCCTGCTATCCAAGAGCTGCTCTAGTGCTTCCCAACCCTCTGGGAAGTTTGTCCTCCCCAGCTGCCAGGACTGGGAACCCCACCAGAAAGAAACAGATCCCATTGGGAAGGGTCTCATCCCACCAGCATGAAAGAGATCCCACCGGGGAAAGCCAGATCTGATTGGGTGGGGGGAAGATCCCATCAGGAATGGTCAGATCCCAATGGGAAAAGCCAGATCCCATTGGGGTGGTGGGTAGGGATCCCATCAGGAATGGTGAGCTCGCATTGGGAAAAGCCAGATCCCACTGGAGGGGGGGGAGATCCCATCAGGAATGGTCAGGTCCCACTGGGATGGGGTAGATCCCACCGAGTAGGAGAAGATCCCGCGGGAAAACGGGGCAAATCCCATTGTAAAAGCCCACGGCCCCCCGGTGAGGGAGAGAGCGGCCCGGCCCCGCGCTGCCCCCCCGCCGTTCCCCCCGGTACCTGCGGGGTGCTGCAGGGAGGCCCGCAGGGCGCGGCAGGCGGCGGCGCGGCAGTCGCGCAGGGCGGCAGTGTTGCCGGGGCTGTACCGGGCCGCCTGCACCGTGCCGGGCGCCGGGAAGTGCTGCCGCAGCGTGGCATCCAGCACCGCCGCGTCCTCCACGTCCCCGCCGGGCAGGAGGACGC